>LZPO01087156.1:176268-205159 GCA_001675575.1 Neotoma lepida
TGTATATATGTACCACATTTTCTTAATCCATTCTTCAGTTGAGGGGCATTGGAACCTATTTAGAGTTTTATTTTTTTCTTTTGGATCTGTCTTTACTGCATATCTGTAGTCATTTTTGTCTGCATAAGCAAAAAACTGCTAAGCAGTGTGGCTAGGACCTCCATTACAGCTCTGGCAGCTGATTTTGCCCACTTCTTGGGACATGATAGCCAATCCTAAAGCTGGCAGCCCAGTCAGAGGTACATTTGACCAGGAACTGCATTTAACACCCCAATTATGGAATGCTGATGCTTGCACTGTAGAAGGTGTTTTGTGCTTAGCTTTTTGTTTTGTTTTGGTTTTTTCTTAATATATGGGCTACTCAAGGGCTTGCTGTAAGGCTGAAACTCTTAAAGGAGCCGTGTCCATTTATTTTTCATTTTTTTTTCTTTTTAGCTTTGTCAGGCCCTACATGAAATACAGGTCCACATTGGAACACCAAAATGTTGTGGAGTCTTTTTGTTTGTTTGTTTTATTTTTGTTTGTTTGTTTGTTTGGTTGTTTTTTTAAAACTCTTTGGTGTTTGGAGGACAAATAAATCACACAGAGACTTATACTTTCTTATGAATGCCCAGCCTTAACTTGGCTTATTTCTAGCCAGCGTTTCTTAACTTATATTGTCTCATCTACCTTTTGGCTCTGTGCTTTTATCTTTCTCTATTCTATATACCTTTCTTTATTTCTTACTTCATAGCTTGCTGTGTAGCTGGGTGGCTGGCCCCTAATGTCCTCCTCTCCTTCTCCTGTTTTTGCTCTTCCCACTTCTCTTTTTCTCCTTCTATTTATTCTCTCTATCTGGCAGCCCCACCTGTGTTACCTTTCCTGCCTAGCTATTGACCATTAAGTTCTTTATTAGACCAATCAGGTGTTTTAGACAGGAAAGGTAACACAGATTCACAGAGTTAAACAAATGCAGCATAAAAGAATGCAACACATCTTTGCATCATTAAACAAATGTTTCACAGCATAAGCAAATGTAACATGTCTTCAACTAATATTTTGCAACAGTTCTGTCCAAGAATAATGTATCTGTCACCACACATCTCAAAAATACAGTTGGAAAATAATTGAAAACAACTATATTTATAGGTAGAAGAGAACATTGATATAAAAAACTAAAATTAACTAAGTAACTTTGAAAGTTAGTCTTCAGTTTTTTCAGCTAAAGACTATAGGTAATAATTCCTTATCACATGGTGTTATAATAGTAATTTGAGATTAAATCACATAAAATTACAAATACATGGTAATTTTATTCACAAAAATGATAATTTCATTTGGACCAACCTAGTAGTAATATTTTTCCATTTGTTGATTCATTTTTTGTTATAGGCACTATGTTTATGTTTTACATGTGGCAGATTACAATGATAACATCAATATTTCACTTTTCCCTTTATCTGTACTGTTTTCAGTGTACATTTTCAGTTTCTTTTCATCAGAATTACCTTGTCCCATTGGTCTTGTTTTGACAATATGATTTACTTATCCAGTGGATTATTTGGATATGTGAACAAACACAGCCATAGAATGATTATATGCAATAGAAGCTTTGCTCTCTTCTACCATGAATTAGACAGAGAATTCGACACATGAAGAAATAGAATCAAAGACACTAAGTCAACCTACTCCAGGCCATCTCACATCTAAGATAGTCAACACTCCCAGACTTGCAAATGTGACTGTCCATGCTGTGCATAGCTAACTTCTTGCCAATCCCTACTGCTACTTTTAAGCTTACAGTTATAGACAGTTATTTATTTTGGTAATCATATTATAAAAGCAGTAATTAGCAGAAAAAATATTATCTCTACTCATTCACACCATGACTCTGTTGGCATGTCATCATTTACACCGGACAAAGGAAGATACAGAAGGAAAGAGAAAAGTTCACTAAATTTTCCATGGTCATATTACCAGACAGTAAATAAAAGAGGGCTTTGAAAATGAATAAAGCCTACCCAGTACATTGACAGGGTTTCTTCTTCTGAAGATGAAATTAGATTATTGTTTAAGTGCTTTGTCAATGTTAAAGTACACTAAAAATATAAAGCATTTTTATGAGTGTGGAATTCCGTTTCAGTTATATTATGAAATTCCGGCTAATTATTTTCTGTTTCACATAAAAAGAAAGCCAAAGCAAGTGTTAGATGTTTTAAAATGTAGAGTTCTTTGATATGTCAGTTACATAAGGAAAATTGATAAATGTTGAAATTCAACATGCCACCTTCCTTCTGAATCTTTGACAAACTGCTACTATTTGCTAGGCAACTACGAAGGAAACAGGAAAACAAAGCCATGGTTTTCTTGGCAAATGTCATTAAAAATAGATTACATTTCTAGTGAATGTAATCTGTAACAGATCATACAGACAAAAAATCTGAAGGGGAAATAAAAACATTAATATGATATTTCTTAATTTTATGAAGCATTACACACATCAGCATGCTGAATCAAAATAACCTCTGGGAATGCCAATGAAACAGGACATTTATTCTTGAGCTTCAGGAGGCATGCATACATAAATATGCATTTTGATATTATATTCATTTAGGAAAACGATAATATGGGTTTTCTCCAGCCTCAGGTTCTTGGCAACATTTATAATAACAACGTATGAATTCCCTCCTTTGGAGTGGGCCTTACATTCCATCAGAAAGCTGTTGGTTACCATAGTATAATACTCATGACACTGTTGCATCTATGAGTGTATCTTATCAGGCAAAATGTTGTTATAGCTGCCACAGTTAACATCTACAAAAAACTATAGAAGACCTTTTTTTCTCTCAGGAGCCTGTACAGCATCTTCTGGTATTATTAAATCTAACCAGCAGAAAAGGAGCTTCCAGGTCAGTAACAGTTTGAAGTTTCCATATCCTGTGTCCAAGGTGTGTGGTGTATTCACTAGTAAGGTCTTAAGATTAAATTTTGGTGGGCAACCAAGAGCAATGGCAATAGTCTATATTGCTAGAGTTCTTGCTGGAATTCCCCTGATCATAAATCATAGGGAAATATCCTGTGCCTGGGATCAGGCTTTTTATTTGATAACCTATGGCTTCTGATTATCACACTCCCTGTAGACTCACTCCAATTAAACTCTTTAGAAATTTTTATGAAGCTTATAAAATTGTAGGTTTACATATGAGTTTTTCAAACATGCTGTTAGTTACTCCTCAGGCACTCCTCCTCAACTCTAGCCTCCCATCTCCACTTCACTCTGCCCCACTAGTCCCCTTTCTCCTTTCTTACACTCTGTGTTCTACTATCTAGCTGCCTTAAATTATTTCTATTCCCACTCCCAATGAATCCTTTTTATAGGTATCCTTATAGGTATTCAAAATTAATCACATAAATCTAAAGATTTGAAGTTAGGAATCATATATGAGAGAGAACATGCAGCATTTGTCTTTCTGTGCCTGGGTTAGCTCACTCAGAACAATCATTTCTAGATCTTTTCTTTTGCCTGAAAATTTCATAAATTCAGTTTTTCTTGATAGCTCAATAATATTTCAGTGTGTAAATATATATTTTCATCATTCATCTATCAGTTGATGGATGTCTAAGCTGCATCTATTTCTTGACTTTTAAGAATAAAGCAAGAGTGACCATGGATGAGCAAGTATCTCTGTAAGTATCATGTCCTTTAGGTATATGTTCTGTGTTTCACTAATTTTCTAAGTATTTATTTATCCAATCAATTTGACAATCAAAATTTAGCACCACACCATCCTTCCATGAATTTTAGCTGGATTTTCTTTCTTGTTGGTGCATTAAATCCTATAGCCATTTATACCTTAATAACACATGTTATCAGTAATAGAAATTTACTTTTTTCCTAAAGGAAAATACTTAGATTGAATAGGAAATCCATATGGATTCTTACATGAGTTATTTTGGATTAACCACAAATTCATTACCCAAATCTTGCTATATATTTTAATACTGTATATTATTAATAACAGCAAAATTAGCAAATTTATTTTTGGAAATTTAATTCAGTCCACAGTATAAGGGAGAATTATTATAACTATGTTCTCATCCTAGATTATAAGATACATGAAGTCAGAGCTTGTGTCTTTATCAACCCTATTGCAAATACAATTTTGTTTCTGTGTTATAGAAACAATAAAACTGAATGTTTGGTGAATTTTTAAAAAGTGTACAAGATGCTTATAAAAAACAAAAATGCCTGTAATTCTGTGTGTGTGTGTGTGTGTGTGTGTGTGTGTGTGCATGTGTCTGTTTGAATCCAAAGAGAATGTTCAATATCTGGGACAACTTGTGGTTTGTTCATCAATATGAAAATATTTTGGCCTTGCTAGGATTTAGTATTATGGATGAGTACTTTGGAGAAATGGAGAAGCCTATCTACAATACTTGCTCCAACAGATTGAATTCATGGACTTAACAGGTAATAAGTTTTTGACCATGTAAGGGATGGCCCAGGCATAGCTAGGTGCACTGGCTATTTTATGCATTAATGGCAATCTCAAGTAAATAATTTCTGGGTTTGCTTTGGAAGGAAAGAGGATATTTCCTTTCAGGAAGTAAATGGAGGATTACTGACTTGATTACCTTTCCTGTGATAAAAGATGACTTACTTCCTTTTAGCAACACTTCAAAATTGGAAGTTGCTCTTTTAAATGCACAATGTGAGAACGAAATTGGAAGCTGGCTATTACTCCATAAATAGATGTTGGCAGAGGGCACCCCTTAGATTGCTCTCAGTATAAATGTGTTTGCATTTCAGGAGTGTAGAGAATGAAGCAAGTCTTAAACAAATGTATGTTTAAGACTCAAATTTTATTCAGACAACATTTAAATATAGTGTGTAAAATACAGCACTCTTAAATGCCTTGTGCTAAATTTGCTGTTTGGAATCATAGATCATTTTCCTGAAGAAAGAGTCAGGAATGCAAACTTTTTTCTGCATTTTAGATACAAGTAAGTGTGGAAAATAACAAAGCATGTATTTTCCCTTTACCCAGGAAATAAGACAATTGCCTGGTATTTTATAAAAAAAAAATGGGTTTGCTGCTCAGCCACAGGAAAGGAATGTGTGAGAGGATTGAACTTTAAATATGTTGAAGAACCTCCTGAAGGCTCAGAAGTTTAAATAAATGAAAAAAATAGTAATATCAATTACTGAAAAAAAGGGAAGATACCCCACCATGTCATTAAAATCTTTGATTACTTAAGCCTAGAGGGATCCATCTTTCAGTCACACCATTAGTCAAAACTATTCTTTTGTTTGATACTTACTGTATATAAAAAGTATGGGTTGTATGTTATAAAGCCAAATCTTCTGATGACTAAGTTAAGGCAATCTGTAGTCGATATTAAAAAAAAACAAACTATTGATCAAAATGCATATCAATCAATGTAATTTCTTTTAATTACGTAGAAGGAAAAAAAAACTTCTCAAAATAGATACCGCTCTCAGTCTCTGAATGAAAGCTATGAAGTTAACAAATAATTGAGCTGTCTATTTTTTGAGACTAAGAAAGTAAACTGTCATAGTATATCATTTAAACATTGACTTTTAAGAATAAACGGCCCCTTTCCTTAAAAGTGTTTATATCATAGGTACATTTTAGATTGAAACACATATTGCATATGTAGATTTTTAAATAAATTTATCTTTAGAAAAATCCAATGCCCAAGCAAATATGAGAAATGTTTTCCTCTGTGTCTTAGGTAACCCCAGGCTGAGTTGGGAATACAAATATGCCAAAGAATAGGTCCTTGCAAGGGGTTCAGTTTCCTAGAGTTGTAGATAATTTTTGTGTGTGTATGCAGTCACTATGTTAGCAGAAGAACAATTTAGTTGTTGTCTTGACTTTTTAAAGTAACCATGCAGTTCCATCTCCAAGGTTCAAGTCACCCAAGTAGCACTATTACAATATTACTAAGAAGATAATGGAAACCTCAGTTGATAGAAATCGTCAGGCACCCTAGAATCAGAAGGAAAACGTGTTAAGAAATGCCCATGTACTTTGTAATTCCTTTTTGGAAACTTAACACAACCTGAATATGGATTCTTTTATTAAAAGGATCTTTGTCAAGGTTATCCTGTGTCTGAATAGATTTAGTTCATCAAAATTAAATTATATTAGAAATACAAGTATTGCCGGGTGGTGGTGGTGCACGCCTTTAATCCCAGCACTCGGGAGGCAGAGGCAGGTGGATCGCTGTGAGTTCGAGGCCAGCCTGGGCTACCGAGTGAGTTCCAGGAAAGGCGCCAAAGCTACACAGAGAAACCCTGTCTCGAAAAAAATAAAAAAAAAAAAGAAATATAAGTTTTCCATGGAATGTAAGATAGCTTCATAGTACTAGGAATGGAGGCTTTCAGGGTTCTACATGGTTCTTTTTCACTTTTCTCTGTGTATTTAATTCCTCCATTTTCTAGTTTGTTTTGCTTGAATCTCTGCACACACCCCAGACCCCATATTCTCTGCCCTTTTACTAGTAGCTACATGCAGAGAGAAATTTCAAATTAATGGGTAGCTACATGCAGAGAGAAATTTCAAATTAATGGGCAAGAGAAATGTGGTGGGGGTAGCTTAAGGCCAGAAGCATCTCTGTTCTAAACATCTCTGATCAGGGTGCAGCAACATGTGGTGCAAATATGGCTGGCTGCCAAGTCTTCTATTGTTCACAGAGAAATCATTATGGGAGAACCATAAGTTCCAAAACCAATTAATTACATCAAACGTTTTGGTTTCTACTCTTTCTCGTACTTACAAAGCCTTATAGCATGAAATTATGACTAAATGGCAACACCTGGAAGAGCCAATTGCTTTATACCTTTCCCTGTAGGTTATTTTCCACAACCCTTACTTTTGACTTCAACATTGTATTTTCATAGATTGCAAACAATTTACGAAATGCTCCAATTCCAAAATGGATATTGTAAACATATTCTAAGTACATAAATGTGTGGAATGTGCACATATATATCCTTATGAATCAAAACTTGGCTAACTTTAGCCAACGTTTATTACATTTGTTTTCCTCATCTAAACATCGTAAAAGTCAGTCAGTACTAAGTGAAGCTAAACAGTGCTTTAGGTTTGATGAGGTAGATGATTTAACTGTTTGTTGCATCATCTTAACTGATATATTTCCAGTACAAAGAGTTCATGCAATCATTGGCAGTAGCTTACTATAGTTCGAATCATACTGGAGTTTCCTGAGGCTGAAATGCCTGGCTAAATATACCCTGGTATTCACTGACTTTCAGATATGGCTAAGAAAATTCATGTAAGGCTGACAATTGAGGTAAAGTAACTTTAAGAATTCCTCACTGAGAAAGTTTACTAGAAAGATGGGGGCAAAAGATTGAGTTTTATTCAATGAAATCTGACCAATAGATTTTTTTCTAAAGTTCTTTATCATAAAGAAGCATTTAAAAATACCAAGTCTTCATTCAGAGAATGTAACTAGAAACTGCATATGAAACTTTATTTCTCCATAAGGATTTCTACATCATGTCGTATTTATGCCAAATATGTTCCAGTGGTCAAAAGAATTCATAGCTAAGAATCAAATAAGAAGCATATTTTCAAGACAATGTATTAAAACTTTTATAACAACTTGTTTTCTTTTTTAAACATTACATGTGTCAAATCAATACAACCATAGTAGCTAAATAATATTTAAGAGGAAGAATTGCCTAAGAGTTGATAACTGGAAAGCCTATGCTTTATGTTACAAGTTGGCACATTACCCCAGAGTACAAGCAAAAAAAGGGGCTTACTTTTAAAAAAGATTGTAGTACATAAGCCTGCATGAAAATTTATTAGCCTTATCTGCCGTTGTGGTCAACATGAAGTTATCAAAACCAGCAAGATAGTACTTCTAAGTCATTTAATCCTAACAATTAGGCTCCTATTCTTAACAATCTTAAGACAAATGCTCAAGTTTAAAATGTTTGTCTGTTTGTTTTTCAGTTTTACTTGTGACCTATCATTTTATTTAAAAATTAAACACATTCTATTAGTAATTGATAATTCTTATGATCAATTCAAAGCAAACTGAGGGTAGTTGAAAGAACCACCATCTTACACATGAAATGTTTTACTTTTACGTCCATGTCTGGTTGTGTCTCAACTATAGGGTACTTCTCCCTTGGGTCACCAACAGCTGTATCCTCACTCATGTAAAAATTCAAACACACACACACACACACACACACACACACACACACACTTCATCAATGCTTGACACATGTAGATTGAAGTATTCCAGGTTTCCGGTGCTTTGATGACATGGTTTTCCAGTACTTGTTCCAAGCTTCTTTTATAGCCATTCTATGAAGTCATTCAACTTGGAAATAATTGCCTGCCAAAACTGAGTTTCTCTGGTGAACCACTCAACACAGCCTTAATTTCACAAAGAAGACTATTCTTTGTGTGTTGTTAATCTTGGCTTAAAAACACCACATATTATCCTTTCCACTTGAACAGTTCAGCTGCTGTTCTAACTAAACTTTGGAACCCTTAGACCTACTTCTGGAATATAAATGTGAGTCACCTAGCTCATGAAGATAAAAATAGATTTTTCTAAGTGTGTGTACACATTCTAATTTTTAGATGGATGCCGGTGCATCTTACACTCTAGATTGGACACCACTTTTGCCCAGGGTAAAGTTTGCTCATAGTTAAACAATACTCAACTTGCTTACATTAGAAAATTGCTGGCATTTCATTATGCTGAATTTGGATATGAAGTCCAACTTTAGAGGTTACATTGCTATAATAGTGTTCCATAACTTGACACAAGATTTAAATCATTCAAATAAAATAGGCTCCCTGTGAAAATAAGCCTAAGCCCTAAATTCTAATTTTTATTTAAAGTGTCAATTTTATCTCAGATGATATTGAACTTCTGAAACCCTATTAACAGTAAGTACAAACATGAAAATTTGATAATGTCTTAAGAGACTTTTCAGGATACATAATTTTGCCATCAATTTATTTTCTAAACAAAAGAACCAAAACTATGGAAATGGAACATTGTTGACACAGTACAGGCTTTACTTAATTAAGCTGACTACTCATGCTACCTGGCCATTATGGAAAAATAAATTGAAATTGCTTTCTTGTTTTATGTTCACAATGAAACCTCTGAAGTTAAAGGATTTTTCCTTGTCACATCCTATGAAGCTATGTTTCCATGTCTGCAAATTCAGAGAAACTAGGTCATGTGTAATTACCATGCAAGACATATTTATAAAGGTGATTTTCTCATGAGAATTTTCCATGAAATTGGTAAGCATTTATATTGAAAATGTAATACAGTAAATGAGTGACACTTAGGTCACTGAAAAGGAAAACCATTCAAACAGAAAAATTGAGAAAAATGATAGGATTAAATATGTGTATTTTAGTTTGTGATATTACACCTTATGTTAGCTCTCTTAGCAGAAAAACTGTAAATGCCTCAATTTTGAAGATTCACGAGATTTGAAAAAAAGTCTTTGTGACAAATACATTTATATTCAAACTGGCGTTTTGAAGAAAGTTTGCTCAATTGAATGATTCTATTTATATATTCAGGCAAATTTTCTGGTAAACATGCAACTGAATTCAATTGAATGTCTAATTGATATTGGTTTCTCAGAATACTATATATACACACAAAAGGTTAGTGGTATTCCTATTTTGATTTTATAATTTTTTCATAAAGATATATGAAAGTCTATTTACAGATCCACATTGAATATAAAGTGCCTCTTTAAAAGAGGCATTCAAAAATATGCTTTAACACAATCTGCAAACACTGAAATCTACACAAAAACATCGTACCCTGTCTATACATTTTAATGCAAACAGCTTGAAAACAAGAAGGTAATATTCCTTGATGTTGTCATTGATTCTCCATTTGACTCACTTGAGGAAGACAGGAAGGATCATAGATGAGAATATATGTAACAAAATTTTAAATTGTATTTTTGAGGCTGAGGGTGTAACTTGGTGGTAACATGCTTGCCTAGCTTGTGTAAGGGCTGCATGATCTAACCATAGCACAGCAAACACACACACACACACACACACACACACACACACACACACCATGAAATTAAAGAAAAGACACCATTTAGGAAGAGGTAGTAGGACCGAAGATAGGATGAAGAATGTGAAGATTCTAAGTGATGTTGTTGCACAAAAATGTCACTGTGCAATCATTTTCTTTGCACAACAAATACACACAAATGATTTTAAAATAAAACTATAAATGTGTCACATTATGCAATGTTTTCTATATATTTTAAAGTAGAAAATGAACTGAAGATATAGGATTTAGAGATTTTTGCCTAAAGGGCTTATGAGAAAGAGAAGACATCAATTGAGAGCATTATCAGTGAAACCACTTTTATTTTTATTTCTTCACATAGATAACTTCAGGTCAACTACAAAAATCATGAAATGAAGAACTGATCATGGATCTGCACACTTAAGAATCACTGGAGTGAAAAAAGGTTTCACCAGCTGACTGTTAAGAAACAAAAAGGAACCAGGATACCATAAATTCATATTTATGTAGTAAACATGTCAGATATTTTAAAATAATAAATACAGAACAGTAGTAGAGAAACTAATAGCATAAAACAGTATGGAGTACATTTTATTTTCTTTAAGACAGATGAAATTTCTAGGCACAGTTTTAGGCATTAAGGAGGACACAGAGGCATAGGTTAGTGTGCGCTGCTCTGTACAAAAATACAGTCTGAATAAATTACATTGCTAGCCATACAATTAGACAATCACTTACCAGTCAGTTCACTGCATGTTTAATAATATACAGGTACATGCTAATCCATATAGATCATTTATATTTCAAACACATAAGTCTCTCTATATTTGTCTTTAAAATTTACATGTTGACCTTACAAAAAGCTAAATACTTGTGCAAGAAATCTGAATAACTAGCCCTGCTGAGTACTTTTATGAAATCTCTCTCTGTGTATATTATCTCTCTAAGATAAACCATGGGTTCATGATTAACAATTCTGCTTAAGAAAATACCAAACAAACCTAAAGCTACAAAGACATGATGCTAGTATAGCTGAAATTGTCACGTGTTTATTCTGATAGACACAATACTGCTTTGGGCGAAAAACAATTTTCCACTAAGCTTTGTTAGCAATGTAAAAGTTTCAAACATTAGTGATGGTAAAAATATGGTGTAGGGCTTGTTAAAATTACAGAAGGTGTCTACTTTTCAGTAGACTATAAATATGTGTGCTTCAATCTGTAATGTAGTCTGTCACCTTTTGACTTGTCACGTGGACAGAGAATGACAGCTCAATAATACTCTAGATATGATACTGGTCCAATTGCACACATGTATCCTCAAACAAGCCTCATTGATGCCGACACCACAATACTGATCTTCCATTATTTAAGAATAAAGAGATCATCTCACAATAGACCATAGTCAGTAGCAGAAATCCCTATCCAAATATCACATTCCTCATACTATTCTGACAATATGCAATGAAGTTTATAAGGAAGTCTGCCACAGATTTTATGATTTTAAGAAAGCTATTTCAAAATATCCTATAATACTAATATCTTTCTGAAAATTTTACAATCAGTTCCTTATGATTCTTGATAGAATTATATACTTTCATAAAGTTTGATCTCTGAGATGAATTTAATAACTTTTGTTTATTACTACTAAAATAAAAATGAGAAGTCACAATTGGTTTTGGCATTTGAATAAAATCCTTTGGGGGGCAGGGAAAGGCTATTGTTTTTGGCAACCATTCTTAAGCTGAAAGCAGAAGTCTTCTCTGGGAGGCAAAGCAAATTATTAAATACCATTGACATGGTTCTGTTCTTATTGGATTATATATTAGCAAACAGGTACATTTTAAAGTCTTTTTTCCCCAATGTTTCTTTCTTCAAGAGGGTCACACGAGAGCATACTCGTTTTAGTGTCTTTGTTAAAAAAAATAATCATTTATTACTTTCATATCAGAATGGTATATTTTATATAAAAATAGGTTTATACTTAAACTATCCAGATTTGTATAATAAACAAAATGAACACAAGTTTGCAGTAGGAGATTAATTGCAAACTTTTCCCCTATTGTTGATATTTTCTTCTCTTGGAACAGTCAGTGAATTATTTCCCTAACAAACTCATCATACCTGTGTGCAAAAATCAGTTAGCCCATCAGTTAACATCAGAGGACCAGGTGACAACCAAATAAATTCTACTCATCCACTGAGACATTTAAACATTTATATAAATCTATCACTATTGCTTTCTTTTAAAATGAAGACATTTAAAATACTTGCAAAATAGCAGCCTTGTATTTTAATGAAATTTACACAAAGTGATCATCCTAATTCCTACTTTCTTTTGAAGTACAGTGCTTATAAAAGAATCATTAAATTTCAGATTAACAACATTTCAATTCTTCTTCTTAGGTAATTCTATTAACACCTTCCAGTGAGTCAGTAGAGAATAAAGAGCAAAAGCTTTAAGGTATATGAAATTTTGAATGGTAAATAACTGTGAATACCGATCTAAGCCTCTTAATGCACACAAGGTTAGTGTTCAAATTACTTCACTAGAACAAGTATTGATTATATGCATGATAGTTACATGTATGTGGAGGATTAATGAACAACTTATTATCATTTATACTAATGGCTCACGGTCTAGAAAAATAAGCTTGTTACATATGCACAATTGTTTGCTGTGAATTTTGCTAAATGATTTGAAGGGAACAAAAGCAACTCATGTACATTTCTTTCTGATTGCCACAGGGGAAAGCAGATACTCTCAGTTTGCCCCATTCTAGAGGAGACTGAGGCACAATCTCCTAACTGCATAATGAAAAACACATGTCTCCAAACTTTGACTTCCTTATTGGCAAACTATAACTTGCCATTGACAAGAACATCCTAAAGGTAGAATTAACCAGTTATATCTATAATTATCATTTGATGCCCAAAAGGCAGTTTTGCTTTCAAAACCTCGCTCAAGCAAGTAACCAATAACCAATGTAGTCACTGTTTGGTATAAACAGGTGATAGGGGCTCCAAGAGTATAATTTTTGTCAGAGCAAAGGAACTTTTAAATGTTGCTTAGGCCAGCTGCTCCCCTGCAGGCAATAAAAGACTCTGGCAATTTTCATTCCAACTAGCTTCTCACAATGGTCGCTGTCATATAGACCCTTCCTTCACTTGTCAAGAAAAATGGCATGAGCATATTGGTAGTTTGCAGCTTGTGCCTACATCTAATCAGCTCTCTTAATTTGTGCAGTTCCCTAAAATGGATATAAAAGCTGGTTATGATGTTGACAGCCAAAAGGCAAAGGATATTAAATCAACTGAGCAAACGGCTTGATGTTCCACGAGTGTTTTAGAAAATAGTGTTAGAAAAGATGCCGACATAAATCTTTTTTGTTGGATGGTTTCTCTCTTTGTGTGCGTGCATGCATGTGTGTCCTGTCTCTTATACACATCTAGATGTGTATAGTTCTTAGGGTTCAGGCAATAAAGGATGGCACCCCCAAATGAAAATATAGTTGCACCCCAGGCCAGGCCATAACCCCAGTTGAACTCGTGGTAAATATTCAAGCTCACAGTTTCAATGAACTTGATTGGGTAAAGGACCAGGCTGCAGACCTGCAGAACAACTGGAAAAAAAAAACAAAAACAAAAACAAACAAAAAAAAACAAGCAAACAAAATTATGATGTTATTTACAGCAAATAAAAGAGCATACATATAAATGTAAATTCATGAGTTAATTTTTAATAAAATAAGTATAAAATCCAAAAAATTAAAGCATTGCTAATTCTAAATATCTTTAAAATATTAACAACTTTTTTCTTTTTTTCGCTTATCTATTCTGACAATTGCTATTAGCAATTAATGAAATTAGTAAAACATAGTAATTCATTCATATACAAGGTAGTGATTCTTGCTCTGAAAACATGTGTACAATTATCACTACTGACAGGTAGCTCTATTATACTAAACTGTTTCATACAAAATGTATAAAAAGCTAACGATAGTGGCATCAATGCAGACTTAAACCCTCACTAGTTTTTTCTATACTTAAAGAACTGAAGAATTCAACATTTTTAGTGAATATTCTGGGCAACCTATATTTTAAACTGTACCTTTGTTCACAACCATCTGATTCACCCCAAAATCTCAGAAAGACTTATTGTGATGTTTTTGTTTCTATTTCTGTAATTAGAAAATATTTTCACCACTTCCCTCTCACTCAGTCCACACCTCTACTTTAAAAGAGACTCAAAATTCATCTTTATCAGAAAACTGCAACTAATTATACTCTTTCTATTAGATCTTACACATATTTGCATATATATTTCCCACTGGCTTTCAAAAAGAATTAAGTCAATGAAGGAAAGAGGAATAATGATCCAGAAAAAGCTAGGCCAGGAAGACTACTATAGCAAAGACTAAATGTAGATATTAGTTCCTAGTTAGTTTTTGGTTCTAACTCAGGAATGAAGGGGAACTGTGATGAGTCATGTTTAATAAAATAAAACAAACCAATTAATCAGAAAGGGAAGGAAGGGGAAGGCTTGTTTTAACTATCTAAAATTACAGTGGCATATATCCTGTGGGTATTTTTATATGAAAGTTACTACACTGGATTACACAGGAGATGAGGTCACCCATTAAAATTCCTGACTTCCTATTTGATCAACTATTATATAATTTCTATTTTATTTAAATTAATTTACTTAGAATGTACGGGGCTAAATTTGCCACATTTGCCTACTACGGCAGCTTTAACACTCCAGAAAGGTGATTTTTTTTCCTTAAAAATCTAGGTAGAGATATACATAAAAGGGGCTTAAAATTACTCAAATGGTCATGCTCACTCAGTTATACACTGCCCACATCATAATGGCAGAGGTATAGTTACAAAACAACTCAGTATCCTAATGCCCAAATTATTTGTTTTCTGGACATATGAAAAAGTTAAGATAGCCCTGACATATGAAACAAAATTTTTGTTAAACATGATTATTGTTTAGTTCATATTAAAATATTATAAATTCTAGCAATTCAGTAACAAAAATGTAAACAATTAAATACAAAAAACTTTGGTATAGTGTATATATGCATATATATATACTATAGTATGTGCATATAGTTTTGATATTTTATTAAACTTAAAAAGAACAAAAGGATTTCAGAATTTAAGATCTATTCTCATTTGTTCTCAGAATTTGTAAAGGGTCACATTACTGATGTGATTAACTCTCCTAGCAAGTCTACATGGCAATCATCTATCTTTGGCTTAAAACTGATGAAGTAGCACATGGTTCCTCAAAACAATAACTTTCTTTAACAATGACCAGAGAGTAAAGACTTTATCTAAATCCAGGTAGAATTCCAAAGGTGGTTGCCTGGTAGCTCGATGCTACTCTGGGCTCATATCTATCTGCCATTCTTCTACATTACTACTGAGAGTAGATAAATAGGAAAAAGGAAAATCTTTTGACACCAAAAATAGAAACCGCACCTACTTTTTGGTTTAAAGTTTTAGAACATAGTTAAGCCTCTGCCTATAGCAAAATTATATAACTTCACTTCTTCTATTTCTAACCACAGAACAATGTTCGTTAATAAAAAAAAAATGGTTGGCTCTCTTCCTTGGTGAAGGAAAGGAAACTCTCTTGTTTTATAAGACTTTCCAAGTTTTTCAATCTTAAATCCAGATTTATAATTGATTACTATGAGCAATGAACACATTTTCTAATAATCAACCAAATGTAACGATTTAATTTCTTTCCATGGTATTTTACAAATAAACAGTATGTTTAATCTTGTTTATATGAAAAGTCAACATTAAGGTAATGGTTATTTCAAAATAAGTTTCAATAATCAATGCCAAAAGAAAAAGAGTATAATTAAATCTGAGGGCATGTACATAACACTATATTTGTCTTGCTACAGGGTTTCCATTCATCATTTTATTATTCACTAATATGTGATAGCTAAAGCTAAATCAAAAACTTTATTCTGGGCAAACCTATTACCAATTTCTTTTTATAATCAGTGTTTATTTTCACCAATGTTTTTATACTTGGAAAAATAATTTTTAACCATAAAAATTGAAACTCCTAGTTAATTTTCTACAAATATCTAGATGGTACCAGCAATGGACTCCTTTACACAGTTTTCACTTCCCATCATACACTGAGTTAAAGGCTAAATGGAATAGCGGGTGTTCACAATAACACAGAATATTTAAAAAATAACTAGAATGTCTCTATGCCATCCTACAATAAGAAATGTCTATTATTTCAAAAATTGCTAGTAACAATTCTAGTTTTAAAGCCTCTCATATCATGCGGTACAGTTTATCAAAAGGAATTCAACTTATTATCTCATTGTTATGTTCTTAAGTCCTAGCTTCAAAGACAAGCAAACTCACACTTCAATTAAAGCACCTACATTTTTTCATTTTAAAACAGAAAAAGACCCAATGGTAAACCAATGAAACAAGAAATAAGCTAGCAAATAGTGATGAATATCAAGGGTGTTTTTATTCAGTAGTGTATCATTCCAAATTTAAGCTCTTGTTACACATGGCAGCAATAATGTAATAATACCGTACTATTATAAACATTTCAAAATATATTCAAGTCATGCTTTGTATTCTGCTTAATAGTTTTGTGGTGATACTTCGACCAGTTTTAGAGCTATCTTAATACAATATTTAGTCCATAACAGACAACCCAGAAATAGTTGAATGGATGCATGAGAAAGTCACTAGTGAATGAACCACTTAAGATTCATTGATTCATTGTCTTCTAGTCCCAGGTATGCCAGTCATTACTTGATCTTGATTAGATCATTTAAGTAAGTAGGTGATTTCTAGATTTCTGTTCAGCCTTATGGATTTTTTCTTTTTTTCTTTTTTTCTTTTTTTTTGGTTTGTTTGGTTTGTTTTGGTTTTTTTTGAGACAAGGTTTCTCTGTGTAGCTCATGCTGTCCTGGAACTCACTATGTAGAGCAGTCTGGTCTGAAACTCACAGAGATCTGGCCTGTCTCTGTCTCCTTAGAGCTGGGATTAAAGGCCTGTACCACCACTGTCTGGCTTGTACTTTCTGCCTACATTCTGATCTTTATTATAAGATGAACACAAGCAGAAGGGGGCAGTAGAACACTTTGGGTTTTGTAGTTTTAGCTCACACTAACCTTTAAATCCTGAGAAATTTGATCTATTCCAATTTTAAATAGCTTTTAAAACTCCATCTAACAGCCTAGATGGTTCTGTCAGTATCTTCATTATTGACAGTCACAGGGGCTTATTTTGCAGACTTCAAATCAGATATGACTGACAGGGAAAATTGAAGATACCACAAGAATATTTCGGTTAAGAGTCAAAATGAATAATATATTCAAGGATATTCTTATAACTGAAAATCAAAACTCATATCATATACTGAACTGGGCTTGTAATAGTTTATAAGCTCATGAGTGCCCCCCCTGAATTTTGTAAAAACAGCTGTTGGTCTTTTGTTTATTTTGTTTGATATTTCATTTTAAAATGTGCCTCATAGAATAATGGTTGTCATATTAGTAGACATCCAACTGCCCTAATATAATTAACTTCTTTGATGGTTCACATTAACTGTCATGATTTTTTCCATATTTTCCAAAACATGTATGCCTTTAGGAGTACACTTTTTTTTAAAATTCCCTTTTCTTGTGTCTTGTCAGATTTTTTTTTCTTTAAGATACTGCTACTGCCCTAAGATCACAAAGGAGGATAGGGGTCACAGTAGGGGGAGAATGGATGTTTAAAATAAAAACAAAAACCAAAAGACAAAATACCAGACTTGATAAATGCATCTGCTACAATTTCTAAGGCAATAGGCCAGCAGCCCTGTGGAGGAGGTGTTTTGGATTTGGGGTTTTTATTTTTGCAGTGCCATGAATTGAACCTCAACTTTAGTCCCTAGAGCCTCAAGTCATGCTAAGCAAGCACTCTATGACTGATCTATATTTCCAGCCCAAGAAGTTTTATTTATTCATGCTTTAGCAAGAAGTTTAGAAGTTGCCACTGTTCTGTGAAATGTTTAACATGCTGAAAACTGGTAATATGATAATTCTTCAGCCAATTTACCTTAAAATATAACAAAACCTTCTCAATTTTTATGTAAGTAGCAAACACATACTGATGCATGAGAAGGGAGAATGGTAGAAAGGTTCATGAATTTTTAATGCTGGTTTGAATGAAATGAATATATTTACCTGCTGCAAAAAGCATGACAGCAACAGGTCTGTAGAAGCGCCTTCGAGATCCCACGCAGATCGAAATCAAACCCACCAGGAATGCAATGAGAATGATGGCAGCACCGCCCAGGAGTAAAGCCAGAGTAGCAATCTGCCAATCTGGAAAGTGAAAAAGAAAAAGCATGGCTTTTAAGCAATTAGGCTGCAAAGAATCAACAGAAGTCTGTTCAGCACCCTTCACTTTGATGCAGCTCAATGGAAGTGATTTTACTGCATCCTAAGCATCTTTTGGGGTTTGAAATGTTTTGCTACAAAAATTAATATTAATGTCCTTATTCAGAAATGGTTCCTCTGCTAAGCTCAGCAGAGGTTTTTAGGGCAGAGGTTTGCCACACTTCTTACATGAGCTCTACTAATGTTAAATCGAGCACCCCTCTCTATGACCTACTTATTTTCAATATTAACATTTAAATTTTTATTAAACTATAAAGTTAAAAAATATTAACTATAGAAAAATTGGATAAGTATATAACCACAATTAAGACACAGATTTTAGATATTGTCATCAGCAAGAAACTTCCCCCTTGTGTCCTTTCCCAGTCAATAACTATGTTACTAATAGGGCAAGTGGCAAGATCCAGCGTCATGACCAACTTAATTTGGTCTGTTCATAAATGATATGAACTATTTTGTGTCTTTCTCTTAAGCCAGTAAAGATCATCTCATTATTACATGTAACAATAAAAAACAATTTTTAAATTCCTTTCCTTCTTGGAAAGCCTTCCTCAGCCTCATAAGAGCTCTAAGTTTTAGTTTGCCTTCCCTCACTGCTAAAACAATTCCCTAGTTAATTCATATCAGGAAGGTTTGTTAATGGTTTATTTATTTCATTTCTGATTACTTGAGTCACAATCACCAAAATGGTTTCTGAAGTAAGGAATTTCAGGGAGTCAGACTAGACTCTAAATGATTGTTCAGCCCCTTTCTTCAATTAAGAACAAGTAAAGCTATAATGATCACTTGGTATGCCTCTGATTCAGTTAAAACTACATCTCATTGATGACAATTTATCATTTCTTATAAGGATGTAGCAATGGTATGGGAGAAAGATGTTCAATTTTCCAATCAAGAAAAAGAAAGATGAATGTATGATAAAGTACATAGAGATTGGAAGCATCACATAAGGGATACTACAGCAATTGGCACACTACAGTGGTGGAAATTTGAAGGAAATTCTCAGGATGCCTCTTTTGCTCCTCAGTTTCATGTATGCACAGGAAATGCAAATAAATTTTAATCTAATGTTAAACTGCAAAGCATTCTACTCAAAGTCCATAATCCATGACACTTTGATGATTCCCTTTAAAATTATCATTCTAAAAAGCTTCTTGAGTGCTGAAGTATAAGAAAGAGTTAGCAGAGAAACCTTAAGATATTCTTTTTGTATTTATACTTGAACACCATTTTCCACATCCTTGCCTCCAAAAAGTTCTGGGTGTTTCACTGGCTTTCAACTTGAACCTGCACAGCAATCAGGAAACAAATACATAAAACTGACCCACACATCTGAAAATATAAACATGAATCACAAGAAAGTACAGAGCATTTTTAATGCATCTATTTGTAACAAAGCCATATAACTTCAAACAAAAAGTGTTATCTGGCTTTCAGCTAGAAGTTAAAAGGATAGCCATATTATGGCATTTTTATCCCAACAGCATGTAGCTTTGAATTAAAAAGACAAAATAATGCTTGTACTTGGAAACCTCTAAATTACTTTGAAAAAGTTTATGCATAGTATATTATTTGATATTGGAAACTCATAAGTTGAAATATCTGAATTAAAAAAAATCAGTATAATCACACCAAAGCAATTAATAGGGAACAAAGAAAAGAGTAAGTCCATTTATGCATTCATAAATCAGTGAAACATCTGGCATTTAAGCAGCTACACTATGGATAATTTTAGTTGGAGTACTACTTTTACAAAATGATTATCACTTTAAAAGAAGTCTTAGCTTTCTTTGAATAAAGGTGCAACTAAAGAGCCACCTCCTTAAAAAAAATCAATACAAACTTATAATAGACTGATTTTCCTGATAAGCTCTTCCATGCAACCAAATAAGCATAAAATGGCAGTTTTCACTTTCAACTCAAAATAAGACAAGAAATAATCTTGGTCAGTATTGCCTACCTTTAATAGCCTCAAATACCCAAGTCATACATTTATTTGCATTTTGTAAAGAAAGACTAAGAAAAAATCTCGACACATTTTCTGAAGAAACAGCCATATAAGTATTTTGAGATTTGCACCTGCTTAACTATGACATAGTTCTAATGCAGCCACAGATAACAAGTAAATGAACAAATGCTAATAATCATAAAAAACTACAAAAATGATTTTGGTGTGACAATCAGACGACTCAGTAAGTAAAGCACATATCACCAGGCCTGAGGAACTGAGTTCAATGCCTGGAACACATCTGGTGGAAAAAGACAACTGACTACACAAGCATACTGACTAAAAAAAATGTGTATGTGCCTGCACACACACACCCACCCACCCACACACACACACACACACACACACACACACACACACACACGTAAAAACATTAAAGCATAAAAAGGAGGGGGATAAGCTAGTGTTTACCCTGTCCTAGACTATGGTCGATTTCATTTTCAAACGTCAAGTATTTTTTTTCCAGGCAAAGGCTAACCAAACAACTGAAATCACATAATAATGTCAATGGGATAAATCTGTAATCCCAAGTGATACTCATCCAAATTTGCAAAGAAAAACAAAATAAATTCTAATTTCACATAAAGTTGAATTTTCTCAAACAATGATATTTCCTTCCATATAGAAAATAGAAAATGCAGGAGTAGACACAGGAAAATATGTTATTAAAAAGAACTAGAAACTAAGAAAGGACCATCTCCCAGGCCAGGAAATACATTAAAAGCAGATGAACAGAAGCAGTTATGGGTTTTCTACTAAGTGCCCTATATTTATTTTTAGTGCTGGCTTTATAGCTAATGAAAAATATCTCTCTACACTCAAAGTCAACAAGGAAATTCAACACTGTCATTGCTGTGATATTGCCACCCTTCCCTTTGGTCTGCAACCAGTTATAGCTCAAACAGAAAATCATTTTTTTTTCCAAGAGAGACTAGAAACGGGCCATGACTGTCACTTTCCTGGCCAGAACCTGGAGTTTGAAATGGAATACCAAGACTATATTCCAAGTGGAGAATGGCAAGTTTTAAATTATTTTCAGTACATCCACTTGGAAGGATTCACTCAGGCTGGTTGCGTAGGACACAAACTTTACATTCTTGCCTAGTTAATACTCAATTTACAAGCTAAAACAGTGGTTAGGAAGAGCTACTATTATCAGGGAGGTTCAGTATGCTTTTCAGGGGTCCGTTAGGTCCTTTGGAGCTAAGAACAGGGCTTCTGCTTAGTGTCTCTACCTAGAATCCATGATTTAAGCCTTAGGGTGAGGCTAAGATGTGATCTTTAAGTCATGGACAAATAGTTAACATTTCCTTTTTCTCTTACTAAACAACACTATGAAATGGATAAGTTTTCTAAAAAGTAAATAGGATTCATAAATACTTGGGTCATTAAAGTACCAGGCTTGAGTTTATAACATTTATTTCTCAACCAGTCTAAAAATTGGATTTAGCACAAATGTATACAAAACACCTGAGCAATTTCAGCGTAATACACTAAAAAGTGACCAAAATACTTATTTCTACCTTAGTGGTATTTTAGTTAAAGTTTATATGCCATAAAAATGTACTACCCCATACTCAATGTGTATAAGGCAAATTAAAATATGTTAACATTTGTGATTTTCAGGCCTAATTTTTTTATAAAAAAGTCACGTGTTTTACGTTTTCACTATCAGTTATTTCTATATTAACCTTTGCTCTTTGATTTAATTGCCTCGTGGTACCTAGTCAGATGCTGTATAAAAATCTGAGATTATTCTGTTTTCTTTTTAATCGTTTCTGTAAACAATGATGTGATACTGTAGTAGAACAATGAACATAAAAACCAGTCCTGTTGAATATCAATAGCCTATGGCACTGATTTAAACACTGTAGTGCTCTGTTTAACATTAGACCAGCTGATTGCAAATCTGAATTTGTTTTCCCAAAACCTGAGAGAACAGGTGGTAATCAATCTTGAGAAAATACTGGATATTCTTAGTGTACAAAATTGGTGAGGGCTCATATGGGCTTTGGAACTGAACCTAGGGAAGCCTAAGACGACTGTGTACTTTTCCTAACAAAAACAAAAGTAAAAGTAAAAAAACAAAAATGTACATGCACAATGTATTTCCTTCCACAGTAACAGAATAAAAATCAGGAAGCTCCTGTATTATAGCATTATGTTCAATATTAACATGCAGGTCAGTAACTAAATTTGAGTCCTCTTTCAAGGTATTTTTACTTGCTAGCATCAGTCTCCATTGTCTATAAATACATTAGTATTCCACAGAACTGTGCTGACATATTTTTATCAGTATAATACGTGAGTTGCCAGTATATTATGAAAATTCTATAGCCTATGTTACAACTGCCCAGTTGGAGAATTGTTTTCTCCAAGGGGAATTCATATTCAAAATTCATTAATGATTTCCAGGAAAGGAAAATCTTAATAAAGATACATTGTCTAATTTGAGCCAAGGTCAGGGCACCAAAAACAGCAGTGTCTAAAGCATTCTTCCTCAACTTATTTCCAAACCTTAACTTACTAAATACTGACCAATTTGTTTAACTCCATTCACAGTTTCTATGCTGATATTAGTTCTACTATGCATATAAACCTCTGAATCTAAAATTGTTACTTCTTTCAGGAACGTAGGTACCATAAAAAACAATAAAGAAATGCACTTTTATTTTAAAATTCAACTTCCACTATTTGGGTGAGTAGTATTTCTCTAGATGTACTTTATGGTTTATATTAATGTATTAATATAATGTGTTAATGTACTATTCTTCCTTTTCTATAATTCTTGTTAGAAACTAAAATATGGATTTTTACAAACTTCTATAATCACAATCAAATTTGTCTGACAGCCACTCATATTTTCATCTTTAACTACCCCAAGAGGACATTAATTAAAATGAAACCCTTAACTTAAGTGAAAGTCACTCAAATCACCTAAAAAGGTGATTTTTACCTTACTCCTCATAAATTTTCCCCAAATTCTACATATATTTGAGCAGTTTCACTCATTCTTATCAAACAGCAACTAGTTCTTCTGACTAATTTTAATTAATTGTAGGACATATTTATAGCAAAACATTTCAATTTAATTATGTTGATAACAACTTAGAAAGCTAACTCATTACTGTGAATTCCTTCCTACCATTAGGAACTAAAAACACAAAGGTGATAAATTTAAGGGAAAAAAATCTCAGTGGCAGGTGAATTACTAGTGTTCAATCATGACAATTTTATTCAAACCCTTGGTGTTGTAGTTTGTTTGTTTTTGCTAGTTTTAAAAGAATAAACATTTTTTTAAAACAAAAAACCTCTTGGCTGTTTCACATAGTTGTAAATTAGAAAACTCAGAGGAAATGTGATTTAAAATCTGAGTACTGTAACATATGGTGTTTCCTCTCAAATAAAACTGTTATATACAGTGCTTAGCAAAGAGCCTTGGTATTAAAGCATGTTTTAGCACTTACACAGAAAGTCAACATCATGCCAAATGACTGCTACATCTTCATGTGCTATATGAGAAAACTTTTACTGGCATTTGATGATGCTAGTAGCTAACATGTATTATTACTTCTCAATAATAACTACTAAGGGGTATTCGTACAAAGATATGTTGGTATGGTTAACTGAATGCTGTTTCTTTCTGTTGTTAAAAAAATTAAAAATTCAAAAGCCAAGATTGCAATTTAAAAACCTGGTTTCTTTGAGAAAAGTAGAAAGCTGAAAACCCATAAGCAGGAGTAGCAGTGGGTGGCCTTCTAGCCACTACAAGCTTTGAAAATAGGTATAGGACAGCTAATACCATTCAAAGAGTAGAAGGACGATCTTCAAATAGCCGCTCACAGTAAATAATTTCCTAGTAAATATAAGAGAATCACAGAGATGAGCTAATCCCTCAGACAGTTTTTTCTTTTACCCCTCTATGCTTCATTTTCAGCATGTTGTAAATGTGCTGCATTAACTTAAATTGTATCATTTATTCCATCCATCCCTTTATTATCCCCACCTAGCACAGAATTGAGCACACGGAGTTACTGGCTATGCTTAGATAAAGATTATATCTACCCCTTGCTATTGAATCACTGTCAATGGAGTTAACTTACTAGGGATTTGTAAGAAGGAAAAAAAATGGAGAGAAGTCATTTCTATCTCTCTGTAACATGGTAGTGCTAGGGATAGACTCTAGGTTTCACTCACAATAGACTATGGCAATGCTTTGGTGAATACTGGTTTAGAAGTCTTAAACATGATATTAAGAAATACTCTTATTAAAAATTTGAATTTTAGGTTGAGTACCTGTTTTGAAATAACTAATTATGGAATTTGGGAGATTTCATCTTCTATTTTACCTACATCATTTTTTTCTAATAAAAGATACACTTTAAACAAACAATGCAAAGTTTGTGGCATTATGCTCAAACAACTCCTTAAATTATTACCTTGAACTTCACAACAGTTAATAATACTGAAAAGAAAAATTAAAAGGTTTTCCTGGTTCTTTGTGAAACTGCAAATGTCCTTTATTCTTGTATATGTATGGATTTTATAAATGAGGGTTTGTGTGGCAAATATTACAATAGAATAGAAAATTGAGGATTTACTAGTTTTACCCAATTCCATATAAACTTAAGAGCAAAAGAGTCTCCTTCTCTAATTTTAAGAGAGCTAATAATTTGAAAAGAGTGATAGATTTATCTGTCAGTGCCTTTGGCATGAAATATTTAAACCGTTCCTAATGAGTTTCAACCTTGGTTTTGTGAACTCTATATGTGCCTATATAGCTATCCACCCATATTTGAAATTATATTCTTATGCTCCTTTCATCACACAAAGAATAAATTCTAAATTCTTATAAGTGACCAATCATTAAAGGCATGTATTGGCTAAGGGCAGTATTTATCCTAGCTAGACATTATTTATGTATGGATTAGAAAAATCAAGTGCAAAAGCTACATATGTGGTTCTCTTTATTCTTTAGAGGCAATAAAGATTTTATATATGTGCAGCAAACTGTATCAGATGGTATGCTTCATTGAGAAGTGGAGTCCAACTCTCCCCTTAAATCTGAGTTGGCCATGTCACTCTGTGTAACCAATAGAATGTAATATGAGAACTGAAAGACTTCCTAGCTAGTTCTCAGAGAAGATAGCTCTCTTCAAATTCTCACTCTGTGGTTAACTATTTTAATTATATAGAGACATCATGCTAAAAAGATTACCTACAAGTATTCCACCAGACAGTGTTTCAGCCAAGACAAGTCTTCCAACCATTCCCACCCAAGTGCCAAACTCTTGAGTAAATGCATTTAGAAAAGGTTCATACAATCCCAATATTCCAGTCTCTGACCATAAAAATCATACTCAGCTATGACCACAGATATCTGTATCAGTACAAGTTAGGCTCATTATCCACTATCTGCATTCCTGACCTTCAGTGTTCCGTAGCATGAATTTTTGGTGCTGTTAGTTTCCAGTAATTCGTAAAATGAGCAAATGTTCATCTCTATCACAAACAGAGAGCCTACTAAACTTACAAAAGTCCATAGTATTCTCAAAAACATTGCACCCTCATTATTGTAACACTGGGAACAAATGAGGTATCCAGCCTTTAACAGTCCTGAAAAAAAAAGTAGTTACTAAGATAAAAGTTCTCTGATCATGACCTACAAGAGGTTTTAATAAATGCTAGGTAATTCATATGAATATTTAAATCTGATATGAAAAAAAATCTTTCATTATCCATTGCAAAAACTTTCACTATTTAAAAAGGAAAATTCCTCCCACTGAAAAATATTACTTTGAGTTTGCTTTTCTAAAGCTATAATATGGAAGAAAAACAATATTTCATATATTTAATATTCATGACATGCCACCTGAGAAGGTTAAGTATGTTGTATGTATTTGCATGATTGGTGAGTGACCAAGTTCAGATCAGAAGGAAGCTGAAGTTTCATGTAGTCTTCATAATAGTACTTTGTCCTGCCACAAGATTATAACAGCGTAGTTCATAAAAAGCTTATTTTAGAGACTTATTTTGAAATATCTACAAACATTTTCATTAATGTTAATGATCCTAAAAATACTGGCTATAACTTAGGTCCCTCTAAGCTGTCTTATGAATAAACAGAAATAAAATCCTTAAGTGTATTTCTTATCAACAGGTAAGATTTTTTGCTTCAGAAAAGTTTTTGTTTTGTTAGTTTCCTTGTGTTTTTCTTGTTTTGCAATGCCAGACTTTGTTTTAAATGGCAATTTTCACACTCCTATCAAACCCCTTTGCTGCCAAAAGACTCCATTAAGGGATTCCCTGGGGACTGTAATCTTTCTACGAATAGAAGAATTCTATTTGACTACAAACTAAAATATCCTTTGGGGAATTTGAAATTCAAAAAGACACTAAAAGGAAGAAATCATCATGCAGATCTTGATTTAATTCATCCCTGGTTTTCTTTGGTTTATTCGTTAAGAAAGTTTAGGTGCATTTGTCCTGGTGACGTTCTTTTAGAAGAAGCTAGAAGAGGGTACACTTGTAGTGATTACACAGTTTGCTATCTGTAAATATTCATCCAAGTTAAGGTTTCTCCGGGAACACCTAACCCTTCCTGGACCAAATCACATTGGGAGGTTTCCTGATAAAATCACATTTCCAAATTAAGGTATAGTCTCAAAATATGCACAGCTGACGTGGATATGAACGCAGAATCACTGTATGTTAGATTTTTCTAAGAATTGTAGGTGTTCAGGCAGTTCCATTTATCTTAAACTACACCAAAGATAGTTTTCTTTTTTTTAATAAATTCCTTTTAAATGGAATTTTTATAGTAAAGTTAAAAACAAGGGCTAAAAGGCTTAAAAGATCCTTCTGTCAACTGAAAATAATATTCACCTGTTTTAGCACAGAGTGCCCTGCCATTTCAAAACTCCCAATGACTCATGTTACTAATGCAGCTATTCTTAGGGCAGCACATCAATGATGTTAATAATATTCCTTAAAAAAGGGTACTATTTAATCAAGTGTTTTGCCGATAGAAAAATGGATAAATACACCCTTGTTATAGTTCCAAATCACTGTCACTTAAAAATGTATTTTGGGCCACCTATATGTACTCT
Source organism: Neotoma lepida (assembly GCA_001675575.1). Classification (NCBI taxonomy): domain Eukaryota; kingdom Metazoa; phylum Chordata; class Mammalia; order Rodentia; family Cricetidae; genus Neotoma; species Neotoma lepida. The sequence goes on from LZPO01087156.1 coordinate 203,912, forward strand.
CTTTTTTGCTGATTCAAAAATCAGACAACAAAAAGCCATCTGCTTCATAGGAAGTAGCTACAAATTAATTGTTTTGAACAGAAACATAAAATTACAAAGCTTTGTAATGTGGAGTTTAGGGAACCTGTATTCTTTATTCTCTTGTAATTCCTATGGTTGTGAAACCTTAACTACTATATTCTAGGGGAAAAGTGACCTAACAAAACAGGAAGCAGCGGTTAAAATATTATAAAAGCTTTGAATAACACTGAAGACTTATTAAAAGACAATCCAAAAAGTACTGGGGAAAATCATTAGAAAAGATTCTATAGCCTGCAGTCTTGTGATTACTGCATATTCCAAAGTTCCCCAACCCCACTACCAATGACAAGCAATTCCCAGTTTTCTCCTTTGTCTTCCTAGAAATATTACAAGTTAAGATGAATGCCAGTGCTGTCCCCCACATCTCAAATTCAGACTCCAGAGAAAAGCATTCTGGCTGAGTGACAACCAGATTACTGGTTCATACTAGAAGTGCTGAGGCAACCTTCAGTATACCAGGACACAAGAGGCATGGCTCTGTTCTAGTTTAAAACCATAGAACCGGTTATAAACAGCAAACAAGGCATATCTGGTAACAAAATTGAAATGCAATTTTAAAATAATGGCTTAGGGGAAAGTTAAATAGAAACTGGGCCCAAGTAGGAAATGTTGAAATTTTCTTTCTTGAAATAAAACTTTGCCTCTTCAAGGCAGTTTTAACTCTAATTAAGACGAAGATTTTTAATTAAATCCTGAAGATCCTGGGGAAGGACCTTCAGTAAAACTATCCTTGTTGTTTTCCCCAAAGTATTTCCAGAGAGAATGAAGGGGATCTCTTAAAATATTGCAACAGACGTTTTCCTTCTATCCCTCTGCTACTCAGCACAACAAACAGACAGAATAAGCTGCCTGCCTCTGAAACAGGCAAGAACAGCATTCCTGGGCTGATCCTAGTGTCCCTCTTTGTCTCAAAACACTGGTAGATAGAAGTTTCCAGTCCACATAACATATTTAAGAGCACATTTTCTAAGTGGGAACAGTAATTTTCTGTATTTTAGCCCCTTCCCTTCACAACTTTTTCTGCTACAACACAAGTCAAGAACTTGTTCCACATAACTTCTAACAAAACCATCTCTACTTTGTAACCTATCTTGTTATATATTTAAGGGAACACAAAAACATTTTTTAAGCAAAATGAAGCTAAAGCTGATTTCGGGAACCCAAACC
>LZPO01087156.1:207269-218488 GCA_001675575.1 Neotoma lepida
GATGTCCAGGTTGGCGGGCTTCCGGCAGGACTCCCATAGGGACAGGTAGTACTGGTGGTCCGCCGTGACCCAGGCCGGGCTCAGCACGGCTCCCAGGTCCAGACACAGTGCCAGAAAGATGCACACGAGCCCGACCAGCTTGAGCGGGGTCAGCACCGACACGCGCACCTCTTCCATGCCGCTGCCCGCTGAAGCCATGCCCCGGCGCCGCTGCCGCCCTCCCCGACGCAGGCGAGGACGCCAGGAGAGTCCAAGGAGCCCGAAGCCAAAACTCCAGACCAGAGAAACGCCGGTACACTGCGCCGGGGACTCGACCCTCGGGGCTCTGTTCCGCACGCCTAGAGGCTAACGGGACTCGCCTAGCTGGGATGGCTGGCCCGAAGGAAGTCGTAGGCAGCTGCAACGATGGCTAATGCACAGTGGACCTTCGCGGAGCGGTCTGCCAGTGCCCGCGCCCGCGCCTGCTCCTCCGCGGCTCGGCCAGGCTGGCTCCGCCCCGGCCCCGCCCCAGGCTGCAGGAGGCGGCGCCCTGCAAGAGAGGCGGAGGATCCACGCCCAGGCTGGGGAAGGCTCTGGTTTCTGGCTCCTGGACTCTCACCCTTAGATTGATGGCCACTGTGAACAGCTATTCTCTGCTGCCAGCTGGACAACGCTTGCTCCAGGGTCCCTCCCTGGGCATGTCTCCGAGTCACGTGGCTTTCCTTTTCGTAAGGAGCAGGTTTTGACCGTTTTTTCTAGAAGGCGTCTGATGTGGATTCCTAGGCTTCCTAGCCTGTGGCCTTTGGTGAAAAGATGGGTCCCCACTCAGCGACAGTATGCCTTCTTCCCTGCCAATTCACATCCAGAATGATGTTATGGAAGGAGAAGAAAAGTAACTGGAAATTCTTTACACTCTCCAAATCCAGAACGAGCCCAGGCGCCACCCTTCTATCCCCACTTTGCAGCTCCTTTTTAAGTCAGTTCTCCACAAGCCGACTTCAGCCTCTGCTCTCCCTCTGAAGGACAAGTGGAAATGAGAGATTTCACAAAATGTAAAGCAAGCTCTCTGCTGTTCTGTCCATTGTACTTTGGCTAAAATCCCTAATTTACTCAGCACTGTGTTCTGCTAGATCTGAATCCCTACCTCGGTATTAAGCTTTCCTTGATCTTCAACAAGCTCTACTACAGGGCCTGAGATAGGAAGAAGTGGTATATCGTTCCTGAATAGGAAACTAATGCATCTACATAGATTTTTCACAAAACTGATGTAAGGACTCTTCAAAGAGCATTGTCTTGGTTCTTAAGGAGTGGCTTCATGCTTTTAGCCAATTTGTGAGAACTGCACACCCCTTGAAATTGAATTTGTGGTTTTGTAATTGTCTAATTCAGCATGATTGGCGGGCTATTTCATATTTTTTTCTCTCCATCTTGCCTTAAACAAAAACAATTTATCGACTAGATCATTGGCTAAGGATGTGTCCAGATCATTTATCTTTTCAATAACTTAGCGTGAAAATAAAAAAAAATGAGGATAATGACCTGAAGAATGCCCCCTCATGTGCTCCCCACCCCTCACACAATACCATCCTCAACTTAATGGCTGTTTGTGTGCAGGGATGGGTAAGAGGGCGTTTAACAGTCTTTCTCTTCTACCCGCCTGTTTCGGGGGGCATAGCACATTTTAACAAGAATACTCGGAGTGGAAGAAACAATCAAAGTAGTATGAGGTGACCTGAGACTAAAAAGAAATCCCAGATGAAATAAAAACCAAGGTTTTCTAACAACTGTAAATAGGAGAACTGGCCATCTTTTACCTGGACCTTCCAAAGGCTTCATTGGTGCCAGATTGGAAGACTAAGGGCCCTAACCCTTACTAAAAACAGATCCTTATGGAATATTGATGAACAAACCAGGAGGATCAGGAGGATGAACTCTGGTGACCAGGTTTGTGATATTTCTTTTATCTGGACCTACACTTGCAGGTTTATAATTAACATTCAAAAAAAATATGTAAGAAAATTGCTTGAGCATGTTCCCAGTTAAAAAGACATTGTTTTTTCCTCTAAATTCTATCACCTTACTTTTTTGACTCAACATATTTTTCTTATCCATCATGCTTATTGTTCATTTTATAACACCCATACTCGAACACTTTATTTTTTCTGGATTGTTCTCAACTGCTTGGTGGAGTTACTTTTTTGTACTATTTGCAATTTTTTCTGTTATATGCAAAAATAGAAAAGTAAATATTTCTAACAACAAGCCAAATTCGACTAAAATGTTTTAATTCCTCTACCAATCATTTATAAAGTAGGTCAACCATCCTCAGTGTTCACCTTTAAAATATAGAAAGGCTTCAAACCAAAAAAATATTTAAATTTTTAGCAACTTCATTTGGTAGAAAACTATTATGAACTATTTTGAGATAACTTATAGCTTTGATTTATCTCAGTGTTAATGATCAGAGATGACACTGTAGTCTTGTGTAACTTGGTACAAACAAAATGTATCCTTCATGCATCTGAAAACTTATGATTTTATACTCTCAGTTGGCTCCCAAAATTTCACAGCAGGAATGGAAGACCAATATTTCCCCTAAAAATGGGAAAGTAGGGAAATTCAAAAAATATACTAAAAGATACTTGATTGGAAGTAGAGATGGGGTAAGACATGACAACTAAATTACAAACACACACAGACACACCCACAGTATACATATATTATGGGCTATCATGTATGTACATATTATATACACAATGTTGCACAATCTAGGATAGAAATAGATGGATATTGAGAAATGAAATTGGTCCATAGTGAGCTATAAAGAAAGTTACAACTACTAGCAATTAAATGAAAACTGAGGACATGACTACTTCAAGGTATGGTTGAGGAGCAGGTTTATTGTAGACGTGAGGGAAAGAACAGCCAGAGGCATCTGAAAGTCCAGACTAAACATGGCTAGCATACTGAACCAGGTCATGAGGGAAGTGAGGGGAGGAGAGTGAGAGAGGACAGAGGGGGCAAGCAGACCCAGAGAGATCCAAGAGCAGAACCAGCCAGAAGCCAAGAGCTTGTGGACCAAGAGAAAGCATAGCCAAAATGGCTGAAATTATATAGGTATCAGAAGCTGAAGAAAGGGAAATCCAGCCCCTTGGCTCAAGAGTTTTAGGTTAGGGGGTGGGGTGAGAAGTGCTGACAGGAGCCACAGTTATTGAGACTTATTCCATGTTTTTTTTGAGACCTAACATTAATCTGTTAGACCGGATGGCTTTATTGGTTCAACACTAGAATATCACAGAAAAGCCATATGTTTTGTTCACTAAAGTCTAGCCTAAGATGTGTACTGCCTAATCACTCCTGTATCTGGACCTCAGGGAAAAAAATTAACTGCTGGATTCACTTATTCTGTTCCATGATATAGGAGCTATATGCAAATGAAGTGTGTGTGTTGGATAGCAACGGAAAGGCAGAAAGTAGTCTCTCTATAGACTCTGAAGTCGATGAAGAGGTCATCCCCTATACTGGCTAGTTTTATATCAATATAAAATAAGCTACATTTATTAGACGAGAGGGAATCTCAATTGAGAAAAATGTCCATAGCAGATTGGCTTTAGGCAAGCCTGTATGATATCTTCTTGATTAATGATTGATATAAGAGGGCCTAGTCCATTGTGGGTGGTGCTTCCCTTAGGCAGGTAGTTCTGAATGATATAAGAAAGCCGACTGAGCAAGCCATGAGCAGCAAGCCATTAAGCAGCACTCTTTTGTGCCTTCTGCTTCTGTACCTGCTTCCAAGTTCCTGACCTGACATCCTTCAGTGAAATACAAGCTGAAATAAATCCTTTGCTTGCCAAGTTGCCATTGGTCAATTTTGTATCTCAGCAATAGAAACCCTAACTACAACAGCCCCAAAGCTAGAATCAGTGAAGCAAAGAGGAACAAAAAGGGTCATCAATGTGAAAGCTCATGTTGCAGAAGATATTAGAGACTCTACCAGAGATATAGACTATGTCACAACTGCAACTGAGGGTGAATAAGAGATAGGGAGAAGGTGTGTTACACTATTTGTGCATGTCTTAAAAATTAAAAAGGGAGTTAATATCACACTATCTGAGTATAGCCTGTAAGCAAGGGCCCCATCTCTGTTTGCTTGATGGTCGATATGTATATGTGATAACTAAGTTCAATAGAAGAGTCAAGGGGAGGGGTTTATTGTTTTCAGGAATAAACAGAGAAAAACTAATATACTGTTTGTGTCCTCAATTTGTCACTATCATGGCAGCTACAGGTTATTGTCAGTCTTAAACCTTTTTTTCGACACAGAGTTTCTCTGTGTAGCTTTGTGCCTTTCCTGGAACTCACTCGGTAGCCCAGGCTGGCCTCAAACTCACAGAGATCCTCCTGCCTCTGCCTCCCGAGTGCTGGGATTAAAGGCGGGCGCCACCATGGCCCGGCGGCCTCCATCTTTTCTAAACTCAGTCTACCATCCACGTGAAGCATTCTCTGTAGAGTACAGGGCCACTTTCAGACAGATTTTGACTTTCCAGATCCTAAGAATGACGTTCTATGCTGGAATCATTCCAGACATGTGTGGCCAGGACTCTTTTGTTCCCAGAGAGGAATGAAAATGGCATGGAGAAACAAATTTTCTGGAAGGAAAACAATAAGAGATTAGAAATAACTACAAAGTGCTTTTCCAGTGTGGCTGGCAATAACATTGACAAATTTCTCTAGGGATCAGAACCAAAGATAAACACTTTAGAGGTTTACTTGCTTTACTTCTAAGTCCATTGTCCAGGTCACTCTGTTGAAATGTGAAGTGAATTACACCATAATATAATGAGACTTGCCTGTTACTTATGAAAATAAATGAGGTCACCTCCAGGTTATATATATTCTCTATTGTGTTTCTGGAGTTTATTGAATTATGCAACGTTTTGCACTTAGGATTATCAAATAACTGTGATTGGTTATTGTTGATCCTCCCTTTTAAATAACAACAGTTATAAAAATTAAGAATTCCACATCTAACAACTGAATTCCATCATTTTTAAATATATCTTCTGATTTTAAAATTGCATTAAATTGTGGATTTAGTTCAGTTGATAATAGTATATTCACTATTTACATTGTATTGATGTTTTGATTTCATGTTAATTGATGTTTCATATTAATACCCATGACCATAATAATTTTCTAATCCATAAAGGACATGGAAAACGAGGACAGTGGAGGGAAAGGATGATTAGTTCTACAATAAATATGTTTATTGTAATGAAAGTAGGTCTGAGCCAGAAGCCCAGAAGGTAGGAATATGGGGAATTTAGAATATTCTCAATGGGAATAAAGGCATTTAAAATTAGCAAAGATTGTCATTGCTGAATAGTATTCTTTTTATTTCTCTCTTTCTATCACTGTCCATCAATGTAGTTTGGAGTACTCTACCAAAAAACGTGATCTTGAACTGATAGAGATCATTTCAGTATCTGGCACAGAGTGACTTCTTGAGAAGGATGAAAGCCTCAGAAATACTTACTCTAATAGTTGAGACTTAGGTGGTATGAAAAATTGTAGCTTATGTTTGGTGGAAGGGACTGGAATAGCATGTATGATTGAAGCATGGCCTAGCTGTAGATTTGAGCATAGACCAATGAAGTTACAAGCAGAAAAAAAAATCAAAAGTCATCTTGCAGAACTAGGCCCTTTTTCCCCATCCTGCATTCCTTGGAGCTCATTACCTAAGTATCTTCCATTACTCTAAATTCAGTCTAAAGCTATCTTTGTATATTTCAGGTGAATGTTCATAAAAATTGTTTTCAAACAGGCTTTGTTTTTATTTGAGCATTTAAATGGAGGCCTTTGCAGGCAGGAAGAAATATCTAAGAAATATCTGCTTATATACTTTGCTAAAGTAGCATTAATTTATAGCATCAAATCAACTTCATAATGTAAGAAGTTAGGGCTGGAGATATAGCTCTGTTGGTAGAATTCTTGCCTAGCATGCACAAGACCCCAAGTTTTGCCCAGCATCCTAGAAACTAGGCATGATGACATATGCTTGCAATCCTAGTACTCCAGAGTTGGGGGCAGAAAGCTTAGGAGTTTAAAGTCATCGTCAGCACATAAGGAGTTAAAGGCAAGCCAGGGATACATGAGACTGTATCAAAACTAAGTAAACAAATAAACAGAACTATTCTATCTATGTTGATATACTGATAAGCAGTATTGTATTCTTTCTCATGAATTAATCTTTGTGATATAAACATCTAAAACCTATTATATCTAGGAATGTTTCTCTTGTATTCTCTTGTATCCTGCTTCTGCAGGATCAGGAAATTCTTCACTAAAAAGGGGTGTGTGTGTGTGTAGTAAAGGTCCTTCCCTTCCTTTGTGGTCCAAAGGATTCACATATTCAAATGGAAAATATGAGCCCCACAGTTTATATCTCAAGTGCTATCATGCTTTGGTCTAATCGAAAGAAAGGTTGGAGGTAAAAGAGTTTACAATGAGGGAATATCTGGGGCAAATTATACTCACAATTCCCAAATAGAAGAATGGAGCGAAGCAATTACTCCCTGGGGTTTCCAAATAGGGGTCTTAAATGTCAGCAATGCTAAGGGATTGAGACTAGTGGGAAAAGAAAACCCTTTTTGAAAATTTATTTTAGTGTAACTCTTACCTCTAGATTTCACCTTTTCAATTTAGTCTGTAAAGTAAGTAGGATATATCTGCAGTCTATCACAATCCAAAATGTTATCACATTCAAGTCCAAACAAACATAGGTGGAAAAATACCAAAATAATTTCTAAGTTTACTGTGTTATGCTATTCCCTCAATCATTTTCCCAATTTTCTTAAGCTTATGTCTATTACATTCTCCCTCTTTGCTTTAAAGTTGTCTAGTTTTTTGTAAACATAAAAAAATTCTTTTGATTGAGCAAGTTCAAGGTTAAAAACTCATTATGGAAGATAGTGATTGTGTAACTTTGGCGATGCCATTAACTTCAGTTTCCTCCTTTATAAAATGGGATGATATACCACTGATTATTGTGAGGATTAATAAAGTAATTTCCATAAGGTGTAAAGCCAGGCATATGGTAGGCCTGATCACAATTATTCCATTATTGAAATCCAGATGTCAGTTAAGGACTCCCAGTCCCTAGGAGATTTACCAATTTTGCTCAAACCCCTAATTTTATGATCCTAGAGAGCATAATGAGAAGAAACAAGTAGATATAAGTTTTCCAGAATGATGGAAAGAAAGTAATTTTCTTTAAAATCAACTATAAATTAAACAATTGCATTTAGGCTTGGTATATAAACACAGAGTTCAAACTACAACTTTACATAGGGACTTCACCCTCATGCTTCCACATTGTCAGCCAATCCACCTACCACTGGGCCTCAGGACTACATCGAGCCAGAACCAGAATCCTACTTGGAGACCCCCAGACCCGGTCCCCTTCTGCTCCTGCTCACTTATCAAGCACCAGCCTATCTATCTGATCCAGAACTGCTTGGAACCTGATCCCAGAGTTCAAACTGAACCTCAGGTAAGTGCCACTCTTAACCCTCATCAGAGAAGCTTCTTGCAGTAGACTGTAGTTAACACAGACACCACAACTGGTCAACATACAGAGAACAGGAGACTTTGGAATGCTCAGCCTTATATGGGATATCTGTACCACACCCTGCCTCTCAAGGCTCTGGGATCTGTGTGGAATAGGAGGTGGAAAGATTGTAAGATCCAGAGGTGGTGGATAATTTCAAAGAAAGAGCATTTTCCAGACGCAAAAGACAGAGACTCACAGAGACTGTGAGAGCATGCACAAGCCTTATACAAGCTCTAGCTAGACAAAATCTTAGTATGGATCAGGGGAGGTGAGAACTATGTCTACCTCCTAGTCAATTAGATATTGGCATTTGACTGCTCCTGGGTAAGAAAAATTCAGTTTTCTTCAATGAGGTGACACTGGGTATAGCAAACATTCCAGAGAAGGCCTCTTGTCAAAGAGTAGTCAGCCATTGCAAACTGGACTGCATGATTATTTGTTATTGTTTGTTTGCTTGCCTTTGAGAGAGAGAGACCAAGACAGAGAAAGAGACAAAAACAAAAGGAACATGAATTATTTGGGTAGGGAGGTGGGGGAGGATTTAGGAGGAGTTGGCAGAGGGGAATGAACATGGTCAAAATATATTGAATGAAATTCTCAGAGTAAATAAAAATGATTAAATTAATTGTATTTAATTGGTTGGCAAGTCAAAATAAAGAAGAGCAATAAAGGTTAGTAATTTTATTAGAGTTGATTAAGAATGTAAGACAGGCTACTAGACATTTTAGGGATCAATTATTCATGGCTGACATTGAATCTGGGATATTGACATCGTCATTCTGTGTTTTGAAACCCAGGACCTGAAGTGAACTAAGTGAAACTGGAATTTCTTATAATTTTTTATTATTTTGTGATAAGATAGCACTGTTTTTGATAAAGCTGGGCATATAAAGCAGATTCCTAAACATTGAGAGACATATATTTTTTTCAGTATATTCTACTAATGCCTATGGAAGTTTTGCTTATCGCATTTTGGATAGCCTTAGCAATTCATTGTCACTTTCATTTTAGTCTCTAGCCATTCCTTTGACTATATATTTTAATAATTCATGTCTGCCCAGGGAAGGAAATACATGTTTTGTTTTCTTGTGTATGAGCAGTAACTCACATGCTTTTTAAATATATAATAGATCTAGTTTTCTTATAGTAACTTGGATATGGATCTTTGACATTTTTATTTTATTTTATTATTTATTTTTAATATATTTTAAATGAAAATATAATTATAAACTCTATAAACTACAATACCAACCTGCCAATCAAGACATGCTTAATTATTCCACTGTGGTAGAAACTGTTATGTATGTAACAAATCACTCTTTGCTAGAACCAGAAGTTTGTTCCACAAGAGAAAACCAATTTCTGGATTTTTCTGTAAATTTCTACCAAAAGTCCATGCCTGGGGAAAGAGGTCATAGAAAGGAACAAGTTATTGTTGTTCAGCTAAATAGACATCAAATTACTTTCTACTTATGCATATCCATAGACAAATGCTACTCTCAGCCTTAGCCAGAGAAGCCTCTCTTTACAGTGAAAGGTGACAAGTGCAGGGACACATGACTGGTTAAAGTGCTGAGAACAGGTGAAAGTCGAATTCTCAGCCATTAAAAAGACATTTATACCATCCCCTTGGAGACTCAAGGATTGCAGAATAAGAGTCAGAAAAAAAATTTATAAGATCTGGAAGATAGGAAAAAGAGCTATGTAATACCACAATCTGAAAATAATAGTCATTTCCTTTCATGAGCTCTGTCCAACAGCACTTGCCTGGCATCATCCATTGAACTGAAAAATCAAAATATGCATGGAGTTTAGGCATGATAGTACAGGCCTTTAATCCCAGCACTTGTGGGATGGAGGCAGATAGAGATCTGGTGAGTTCCAGATAGCCTAGGCTATGTAGCTCTGTGAGTTCCAGGCCAGCCAGGACTATGCAGTGAGACCCTGTGTCAAAAAACATCTGCATGGATATGAGAATTAAGGGAAAAAGTCTTTTGACCATTTTACCACCTCTCCCAAGTTAGTACACAATGGCATAGAGAAGAATTCCCAAGACTGATGGTTCTAAGAGAGGAAAAAGAAATCCACCTTTCCTAGAATTCCAAGATGTTTCTGAGGAAGGCCACTCATGACATCACAGGGAACAGGGAATATAGGTGACATGGGATTGGGTAGAAAAGCAGGGAGACATAAGGATAAATGTACACATTTTTGTGCCTGCCAAAGTAGTGGCTCATCAGAGGTATAAGTCAACAGCATAGTTCACTTGCAAAGATGAGCTCACTACTCCCAGAAGTAGAAAGTACTAAACAGATACTTTACAAACCTCTAGATGGCCAGCCTCCAGCCTACCCTCAGACCCTACTCTAGAGCTTGTGCAAGAATAGGACTGAGAACAATCAACCATGGTTGAGGGAGAGGCTCAAGAGGTTCTCTATCCTGCTTCTACTAAACTAGTGGCCAATAATATATTCTGAGAATTGGGGTGTTACTGTTTCTAGTTGATTAAACACTTGTGAGCCACCAAGTTCCAAAGGAAGAGCTCCAAACCCACACTCAACAAGATTGTGCTGGTTAAACACAGAGTTAAAACAAAAACATGTAAATATTGAAAGGGGGCTCATGGGGCAGAGAGGAGGGTTGATAGAGATGGAAATGAAACAGGAGAAGATAAAATGAGAGTACTAGAAATTCATTGTATACACGATGAATATATGAAATAAGTTTAAGAACAAATTTAATTTTTTAAAAGGGAAAATGCTATAGTTTTAATACATCATATACCTGTTAACAAAATAATCTTGAGTTGTTCAACACTTCTCAATTCTACATTCATTTGTGATATCCCTTTAAGTTTATGTTTTCCTAGATACTTTTTCCCCCACTCTCTAAATCCAATATGGGATAAGCAAACAAAGATAGAGTTAAAATCAAAAGACATTCATAAATGTATATATACATTTCATTTTTCTCATTAAAATCTTATTTCATAAACTGAGAATATAGATTGACGGTACAATGTATATTTATAATATGCAGGACAATAAGTTTGATCCCTAGTACCACACATGTGTACACAAACACACACACACACACACACACACACACACACACACAGACAGAGAGAGAGAGAGACAGAGAGAGAGAGAGAGAGAAAGAGAGAGTTATTATTTATTTTATTGTGATTTAAAATCTTATCCTCATAAATTTCTTGATCTGTTCTAGGAGAGATATAGAATCATCTTCCACTGGAGTATAGTACCATTTCATCAATTTGAAAATAATCTAGCTATATAAGGGAGACTTCCTAATCGCCACTTTGAGGAATGTGATACTGGTTTTGATATTACCAAGCCAGATCCATTTCAAATAGCATCTTTACTAAACCCAAATTTAAGGTGCATGATCAGACAAACGAGCTGTTATAAAGAATAGCTAGATAAAATATTAATTCAAATTCATGGCATTTTGCCAAATATAGAATATAATATTTCTGAAACTTTACTATAAAACGACCACTCAGCCGGGCGGTGGTGGCGCACGCCTTTAATCCCAGCACTCGGGAGGCAGAGGCAGGCGGATCTCTGTGAGTTCGAGGCCAGCCTGAGCTACCGAGTGAGTTCCAGGA
>LZPO01087156.1:218513-231652 GCA_001675575.1 Neotoma lepida
AAACGACCACTCATTTTTCAACTATATTTTCAGTCAGATTTTCTAATGTTGACACCACATATGACATTGTCACTACCCTATTTTTTGCATTTGTTCTTTCAAATTTTGTCCATTTGTACTTGAATTATGTGTACTGTTTATTCTCTAAATGTGTTTTTCCTTTCTTACCATTCATCCTGGAATCATTGTGATAATTTAAAATTGTATGTTATATGCATAAAGTGATGTTGATTAATGTTGTGTAAGTGCAAAAAGGTCAGAAGTCATTTAGAACTGAAGCAAGGGAAGATTGAGTTAGTATTTAGGCTACAACAGATAACTGATTTGATAAGCATTTGATGGGAATAAATTGTGGAAACACATTGGATACAAAATGTAGGGCCCATTTGAAAACAACATGTGTGGAGCCTAAAGAATATAAACTTAGAAATTATTTTGCTGCTTTGAACAAGCAAGAGTCAAAAGAAAACTTTAATTCTCCCATTTTTTCTAAGATCACTCTACTTATCATCAGCATGTTATAATCTTCCTCCAATTACTCCTTTTTGAAATCATACAGGGCACATGATTGTCTGTTCACATTCATGTCATAAATAATACAGTGTTGACTTCAGGTTCAAACACAATCTCTTTGGGTATGATTACCTGGCTGATTGGGCTGCAGATGGTACTTTGTGACAGAGTACATGCCTAGTTAGTATGCCACAGGTCTCCCAACACTTAAAAAGATATCTGGCAGATAAAGTGAATGCATAGCATAAAAACAGCTCAGATGACTATCAAAAGAATATCAGAATCATGAATTTTGCCATATAGGTGTACTAATTATGTCAAATGTTAGTGATATAAACACCTCCAAATAGGACTTCACTGCACATCATTTTACTGTCATCATCTTCATTAGTATTATTAGTAGTAGTAGTAGTAGTTTTGTTTTTATTTTTTTCCCTCATATAACACATCCTGGCTGCAACTTCCTCTCCCTCCACTCTTCCAAGTCCCCCTTCTCCCCAAGATCCACTCCCTTGACCCACTCATGATTCCCTCAGAAATAGCTGGCATCCCAGAGACATCAAACATAGCACAAAAAAGATACAATATACAAAGATATGATAAGACCAGGCACAAACTCTCATATCAAGGCTGAGTGAGACAACCCAGTAGAAAGAAAAGTGTCCCAGAAGCAGGCAAAGGAGTCAAAAACACCCCTACTCCCACTAAGAAGCATCTTCCCAAAACACCAAGCCAACAACCATAGCATGTATACAGAGGATGTAACACAGACCCATGCAGGCCCTTTGGTTACCACTTCAGGCTCTTTGAGCCTCCATGAGGCCCCTTAATTGATTCTGAGATCCTGGCTCTCCCAATGTCCTCAACCATTCTGATTCCCACAATCCTTCCTCTCCCTCTTCTGCTTGGTTTTCCAATCTCAGAGGGGAGGGACCCAATAGAGACCTCTAACCTGGACTCTCTCTCCACCTAATGTTTGGCTGTGGGTCTCTGCATCTGCTCCCATCACCTGCCTGAGGAAGCCTCTTTGATGATGACTGGATTGTCACTAATCTTTGAGTATAGCAGAACATCATATGAAATCATTTCTTTGACTTTTTTTTTTGTTTTGCCAGTCCTGTTTGGTTTTACCATAGGTATCTAGGCTAGCCAGCCACCTATTCCTGGCCATCCAGGCAGTATCAGCATGGGCTCCCTCTCATGGCATGGGCCTCACACTGGACCAGTCATTGGTTGGTTACTCTCACAAGTTCTGTGCCACCATTGCCCCAGCACATCTTGCAGGCAGGACAGATTGTAAGTCAAAGGTTTTGTGTCTGGGTTGGTGTCCTTGTCCCACCACTAGAAGCCTTGGTTAGACAATATGGATAGTTCAGGCTGTGTATCCTCTATTCGTAGGAGTCCTTACTAGAGACACCCCTTCATAGATTCCAGGGAGTTTCCACTGCACTATGTATCCACATCATCCTCAAAATGACCTCCAATTCCAGGCATCTCTCCCAGTTCTTTCTCCCTCCACCTCTACCCTCTATCTGATCTTCCTGTTGCCATTCATACCTGCCCCCAGTCCACCCACAAAATATATTTTGTTTCCCCTCTTCAGGGTGATCCATGCATCTGCCCTTGAGCCCTTCCTGTTACTTAGCCTCTCTGGGTTTGTAGATTGATTGCAGGATGATTATCCTTTACTTTGCAGTTAATATCCACTTATAAGTGAGTATATATCATGCTTATCTTTGTGGATATGGGTTGCCTCATTCAAAATGATATTTTATAGTTTCACATATTTGCCTGAAAATTTCATGGTTTAATTTTTTTGAATCTGCTGAATAATACTTCATTGAGTAAGTGTACCACATTTTCTGTATCCATTCTTTGGTTGAAGGACATTTAAGTTATTACCAGTTTCAGACTATTATGAATAAGGCCTCATGAGTATAACTGAGTGTGTGTGCTTGTGATAGGATGGAATGTCTTTGGGTATATGCTTGAAGAGTGTAATAGCTGGGTATTGAGATAGATCTATTCCCAGTTTTCTAAGGAACCACCATATTGATTTCAGTAATGGCTGTAGAAGTTTGCACTCCCACCAACAATGGTGGAGTGTTCCCCTTGCTCTACACCCTCGCCAGCATGAGCTGATACTTGTGTTTTTGATCTTAGACATTCTGACAGGTGTAAGATTGAATCTTAAAGCAATTTTGATTTACATTTCCCTGAT
Source organism: Neotoma lepida (assembly GCA_001675575.1). Lineage (NCBI taxonomy): Eukaryota > Metazoa > Chordata > Mammalia > Rodentia > Cricetidae > Neotoma > Neotoma lepida. The sequence goes on from LZPO01087156.1 coordinate 221,248, forward strand.
TTCTAAGGATGTTCAACATTTCTTTAATTGTTTCTTAAGTGTACCCCATTTTTTTCATTGGGTTATTTGGTTTTTTGATGTCTAGTCTCTTGAATTATTTATATATTTTGTATATTAGCTTTCTATCAGATGTTAATATGGTGAAAATAGTTTCCCATTCTATAAGGTGCTGTTTTTTTTCCTTTACATTATAGAATATTTTCAGTTTCATGAGGTCTCATTTATTAGTTCTTGATATGAGTGACTGCACTATCTGTGTCCTGTTCAGGAAGTTGTCTCCTGTGCCAATGCATTCAAGGCTATTTCCCACTTTACCTTCTATCTGGTTCAGTGTATCTAGTTTTGTGTTGAGGTCTTTGATCCACATGGACTTGAGTTTTGTGTGGGGTGATAGATATAGATCTATTTGCACTTTCTATATGCAGACACTCAGACTAGTACCATTTGTTGAAGATATTTTCTTTTTTCAATTGTCTATTTTGGGCTTCTTTATCAAAAAACAGGTGTCCCTATGTGTGTGGATATATGCCTTGGTCTTTGATTCAATTCCATTGATTAAGGTGTCAGTTTTTATGCCAATACCATGTGTGTTTTATTACTGTAGCTCTATAGTGCAGCTTGAAATGAGGGATGGTAATACTTATGGAAATTCTATTATTGTTCATGATTGTTTTAGCTATCCTTTTTTTCTATTATATCTTTAATGCCTGAAATTCTCTCTTCCATATCTTATATTCTGTTGGGGATGCTTGTGTCTGTACTTCCTGTTTGCTTACCTAGATTTTTCATTTCCAGAATTCCTTCAGTTTGTGTTTTCTTCATTGCTTCCATTTTCATTTTCAAGTCTTGAACACTTCTCATTCATTCCCTCAACTGACTTTTTTTCTTGGCTTTCTATAATGTATTTACTCATTTCCTTCCATTTTTGTTTGTCTTTTCCTCAATATTTTAAAGGGATATATTCACTTCTTCTTTAATGACCTCTGTCATCTTCATAAAGTTGCTTTTATGGTCTTTTTCTTGTCTTTCATCTGTTTAGAAATATTTAGTGATTGCTATGCTCCAGTGGAGACATATTTCCTTGGCTGTTATAATTGTGCTATTATGCTAGAGTCTAGGCATCTAAGTTTGGGGGGATTATAGGCCTAGGTATTGATTTCTGAGTTTGTCTTTGTTGGATGGGTGTTTTGTTCCTCGGTTTATATTTTTTCTCTGGTCTTCTGACCACCAGCAGATGTGGCATTTGGTTTAGCAGGTGATTTCTGCCAGAGTTGTGGCATGGGATACAGTGATGAGGTGGGGTGGAGGGATTGGGAATATTGTCACAGGAGGCACCAAGAGAGTTTGGGCAAACTTGGGCAGTGGCCTACCTGGAGTTCTGGTGGCTTGTCTAGCCTCTGGTCGAGCAGGGCATCTCCACATGTGTTTGGGACTGGAACATATTGATTGGGGGGGTGAAAGGACTTGGGATGGGAGTGGGCACCAAGGTTGTGGGTGAGAAGCACAGGTAGGCAGCTTACCTGGAGCTCTGGCAGTCAGCATGACCTCTGGTTGAGAAATACGGTCTATTAATAATTATCATTAGCTGTAGGTTTTGAAGTGTCTACCATTTGGGATCAATTTTGGCAAAGTTTTGTGCATGATATTCTTTAAGTGAATGCATTCTAACTAAGTAAAATTCAACTTACTTAACTAGAGCCATATGATTATGTACTAAAGCTGACATTTCAATCCTATGTCACCTGAGACAGGTAGAACATGAAGACTGCTTTATTACTCTCATCTATGGTCTTGGTTGAATTAAATTGAATTTTTTTGACAAGGAGGAATTGAAGTATATAACTTTTCTTTTACTCCTGCTAGTATACTTCAACTTAGGAATGACCCATATTCACCCCTCTTCTTCCTCTGGCATTCTCTCTACTTTGAGACTTACTCTATAAGACTAATCAGCATTTAAAAAAAAACCCTGCAAACCTAAAGTTAATTCTGTGTAAAGAATTATTTGAAAAAAATTCAAACAAAATATTTCTAAGGGAAACTAACCAGGGATGACTTAATGTATCTTAAGTGGGAAGAAATGAAAATCAGAATAGCCATGCTTCCCAGTTAAGGTTTCTTTTGGATTATGATACTTTATAAATATTATATTTATAAGTCATTTGAATATGTCACTATCTCCTGTAAGAAACCTATTTTCATCCAGTCAACTCATCAAACTGATCAACATTTCCCATTGCCTCTGTCAAGCAATCTAAGGTGTACTCAAGGGAACTGTTGGCCCACTGGAGATAGTTAATTAGAAACAATTCATTTTTATTATAATGCTTTATTTTGTTATTTGCACATTTTTTAATAATTGTTAAATTAGAGGAAAAGAGCTACACAGTTCAAAATACTTGGGTGTAAGGAACAGAAGAAGCCCTGACTGAAGTCCAGGCTGAGTGTAGATTGTTGACATGGGCAACATTTTGTTCAGAACTCAAGGCCTCAGACCCCTCTTGATGTGGACCAGGCTTGTAAGGGGTAACAAATCTCTTCTTAGACATCTAAGTATGAGTGCTTATGAATAAGTCATCAGTGTGTACAAAGACTAGTAACTGTGGTTTCCTCCTTGGTATGTTTACAGTCTGTGACTGCTGGCCTATTGAAACTTCCTACCAAGACTAGCTAACTCCTTCCACTATGCTGTGCCTAATAAACATGCCGAGATCCCGTGTTGTGGCAGTAGCAGGAGCATTCCCCTCATGATCCCAATGTCACTATACTTGTGTGTGTCTGTCCTTTCTTCATTCCCTTTCAGACTTTAGTCATGAGTTCAGAATCCAAGCCACCTTAACCACAGTAATTGGTCAAAAGCCAAGGTGCAATTCAAATACAGAATGATTTCTAGTGATCTGAACTTTGTTTCCACTGTAAAATGAAGCCAGAAAAGCCATAACTGATAGTTATCAAGCATGAAAAATATGAAACTTCTACCAGTGAGCAATTATATTGACAATACTGGTGAGATGTTCAAATTCTGAAGAAATCTAATTTTAGTTAAAATTCAGTAGCAACAAATGAATCCAGTCAATTAACAAATGAACCAAAGTTATTAACAAATAGTTCAGCAAAGAAAATTAAAATAGGAAAAATAAGCATATGACAATCCTCAACTATATGATTTGTCAGGGAGTTATAAGTTTAAACAACAATGCACCATGATACATTTACAGAATAATCAAAATATGAAAGACTGATAAAACCAAATCTTAAGAAAAATATGAAGCATATACTGTTAGTAAGAATACAAAAGAGTATTTTTAATTTTAAAGTCAGCTTAGCATTTTTTAAACATAACTAAACATAATCTTACTATATGAACCTAGCAATAATTCTCTTTAGTATTTACTCAAAGGACTTGAAAATTCATGATTGCATAAAAACTTAAAGATGGTAGTCATAGTGTTTTATTTGTAGTTGGAATATATGAGAGCAATCATGATGTCTTAGTAGGTGAATGAATAAGTAAATAATAATACATCTAGAAATTGAGAAAACAAACATTCAGCACTGTCAATAAATAGGTAATTTATCAAGCAATTGAAGCACAAAGATGAAATTTAGAATCATAGAATTAAAATAAAGAAATAGATACAAAAAAGATTCCATACTAAATGTTTTCAACTATGTAATATTCTGCCAAGGAAAATACAATGGAGTTAGTTTTTACTATCATTATTTGATAAAAGTAAGGGAAAAATTGAACAAAAGTCCACAAAATGACATTGAGTTCATTTTGTGTTGGCTAACTGTTCCTGGGCATGGGATCTGCCCTGAAATTTGGTTGATATGCTTAGTGAGACTCCATTGGAGAAAAAAAAATGCTTTTCCCTTTGTCACCAGGTATCAATTGTAAATAGTTAATAGAAGGAGCTTCTTGGTTAAGGGAAGGAGCTAGTGTCCACATCCCCTTCTCAGAGCTGGCACCCAATATGGCTTGAACCTGTGCAGATCTTGTGCATGCTACCACAGAGTCTGAGAGATCATAGGTGCATCAGTCATCTTATATCCAGAAGAAGCTGTTTCATTGAAGTTGTCCATCCCCTCTGGGTCTTAGAATCTTTTTCACCATAGATCCCTGAACCCTAAGCTGGGGAGAAGGATATTGATGAGGACATCCCATTTAGGACTGACTACTCCAAAGTGTCTCAGTCTCTGCATATTGTCCAGTTTTGGGTCACTGCGTTAATTTCCATCTACTGAAAGTAGCTTCTCTAATGAGGGCTGAGTGACATACTGATCTATGAGTATAGCAGTATGGCACTAGGAGTCATTTTATTGCTGTGTTATAGGCCTATGACCTATCTAGTATCAGGTTCTTGACCACTTTGGTAGTATCAGGTATGGGCTGCATCTCATGATGTGGGTCTTAAGTCCAATAAAAAGGTGGTTAGTCACTTCCATAACAATGTGCTACTACTGCACCAGTATATCTTGCAGGCAGGTTGCTGTTGTAGGTTGCAGGTTTGGTAGCTGGGTGATCTTGATGATGACCTGTATTCTTTGGTAGTGTGAAAAGTATGTTCCCAAACCATGAATACTAGTCAGTAAGGATGAAGCTTCTAGTTAGATATAAGCTTTACTTCCTTGTGTTCAATGACATAAGCAAGTGTTTTCTTCATCAATGAGGCTTTATTTTCAAGTTGTGGAGAGTAATCAATAGCCTCGAAAATAGCCTGTAATATTTGGGGGGGTGAGAAATAAAGCTATCACTATCACCTTGGTTTGCAAATTATAGATACTATTATCTTAAAGTAGCTATAATTTGCATTCAAAATTATAAAGCTATCATTTAATTTTTTATGTCTAGTTTGTAACTAAACCAATAGTGACATATATAGATACATTGCCTATAAAGATTCACTATAGATTTAACATTATTTTGTCCTTTTGGCAACTGCAGTGGTACCAGCATTAATGTTGAGCTCCACACAGGTTTGTATTTGGTATCACAAATATCTACGAATATTCAATTAAAAGAACTAAACTTAAGTGTACGGTCCACCTCTACTCTCATAAAAAGACAGAGTCAAAGACTTTCCCATTAAAAACAATAAACAAACAAGCATTATTTTGTATGGGTGAAGAAGTAAATGCATAAACCAGGCAACCCATAGGGGATTGTCTTCCAACCTAAGGTGAAAAATCAAAATAAAATTCCAGGAACATGAGAAACAGGGTGGGACTGAAAAAATGAAATGGTCAAATACATTCACAGTGGAGAGAGGACAGGTAAAATTGAGGAACAGTTTCTGAGAACATGGTGCCAAAGGTCTTTACAAGGTTTGTGAGGTCTCAATCTTCTTTAGGAATAAACTTCCATGGCTCTCCCATTGCTTGGACAATGGTGAATGATTGTTCTATCAAAACCTTTTAGTTTTATTTTTTATAATCCAAATTATATACATTTATTTTAGATATTTTGATAAGTTTATTGAGAGACAATTGAGATGTAAATTTTTCTTTTCTAATAACCAGTTGTGGGAGCCCATTTTCAGGTTCCTTGTGGCTTTACCCAGCAGGTCTGCATAGAGAGGATGATTTGACCACGGGCCTGAGTGCAGGTGTCTGAGATAGTCTGCACATGGCTTTGCTGGGGGAAGGTCTTTTGCTCTACCCTTTACCTTTTCTATAAATACTACCCTGGGGCCCAGACAGTCGGGACTGGTGAAATAGGTTCCAGGCCCTCTTGAGGCTATCCTTTATTTTCTATCTTATCTCTACACTCTAATAATCCTTCTATCTAATATTTCCTGCTACTCAACCCAAGAAAACTCTGGGGAACTGTGGTGTTGGTGGGTAGCTGCCCCACAACCAGTCATGCCTTCTTAATCTTAAGAAAAGGTTGCTATATAAGGAAAAAGATTCAAGATATGTTTTGGGAAATATTATTACAATGCAAACATTTGAGACACTAAAATTGTACAAATCACCAATGTACTCACTCCTTAAACACAGCCAGGAAAGGTCCTTGCCACCAAGTTTGATGGCCTGAGGTTGATTCCCCAGGACCCACACGGTGGAAGGAGAAAACCAGTCCCCAAAAGTCGTCCTCTGACCGTTGCATGCTGACTATGGCATGTGTAAACACACACACACACACACACACACACACACACACACACCCCTCTTAACACCCCTGAAGGTCTTGAGACCATCTTGTTTACACATCTGCTTTTCCTTCAATTTCTTATCTTGTTTTTGAACTATCCTATAAACGCAATGGTACCGTATTCTCTGATCTGCTCCTTTACAACATTATGAGCAAAATTTATCTATGTTGTATTACTTGAATACCCTACCTACTACATAGTATAAATTCTCATTTTGTTGTTTGGTCTGTTTCAATGTTTGGACATTAAATCATTTTGCTAGGAATATTATCATAGCTATCTCTTGAAACATATACACCTGACAGAAACACCTGAGTATAGATGTGTGTTACTCTCAGGTAGACAAATATGTGCAGAATTGCTAAGTCCAGACAGTCTTAATAACCAATGCTGATGCTTGCTCCCATCCCTGACTAGATCCAGGACCCTTATCACTCACTTCAAGGAGAGGGAGTCCTCATCAAGGTGGACTCCTGGTGCAGCCAGGAGTCTCGAGATGACATCACAGATTCACTATGAGGTCACTCCTGAATTTCCAGGTATGGAAATGCAGAGAGCCCTTCTCAGGTAGAATGGTTTTTTATTTAAACTGTGGTGAGAAAGCTGGAATCAACTCTAGGGATTCACCCTGGGCCATAGGACCCTTTGCAGTTTGGGGCTCTCAGTTGTACTTTAAGAAGCCTGGAAGGTCACTGTCTCCATGACCTAAGATGTCACAGAACCGATGATGTCCAGGCCCTGGCTACTCTCAGGCTCCATGATGGTCTCCACGTTGGTTGTCTCCAGTGTCTCGACCACGATGTCCACACCTTGGCCACGCTGTGATGTCAGGCCTTTTGCAACCAGGCTGGCTCTAATGTTCCTCAGAAACAAGCCAATTTTGCCAGGCCTCTTGCTTGTAGTCATAGAGCTGGTGGTGGAGAGGGTCCTGCCTGATTTGTGGGAGCTCCAGGACTCCTTCTTGGTGGGGATATGGCTGACCCCTTTGTGTGACCTGTTGTACTTAGTTCCCCTGGGGGTGCCTTTTTCCTTTTTCTCATCCAGAGCCGCTCTGTGGCTGGATGATTTTCGAACCACCTTGTCCCCAGCTGTCTTGTGGCGACCTTCTCCTGTCCTGTGGTGACGAGAACTCTTGCTGCCAGCCCTGTCTTTTGCTCTCCTCTCCTTTCTTTCTCTCCTTTCCTTATCGACTTCGGTGTTGGCCTCAGAGGCTTTCTGCTGTCCAGTCTGTCCAGTTGTGTGTCTTTCACTCGGCAAGTTCAAGGAGGCAAGAGTTATCGGATCGGTATTGCTAGTAGGTTCTATTCTTGCAATTGCCATAGTCATGTTCTCTTTTTGGGAGAGGCTGGTGGCTGTAGTGGAAATAGACTCCAGAGACTTGTTAGCCCTCCCTGCCAAGGCAACCTGCATGCTTTTTGGTGACATCTTGCCCACGATTACAATGGCCAAATGGCTTGTGCTTCCTCTTGCACCAATTGGAGTGCCCCCTGCTAAAGCTGCATTTATCTGTCCAGAGCCTACAGACCTGGTTCCTGACAAGCTCAAAGCACCTGCTGTGTCACCCACTGCTGCTGCTGTTGTGTCTGTTGCTGACTCATTGGCAACATCTTTTGATTTTGTTTTGGGTGTGGATATACTGAGCACAGTGGTGGGTTTTGGGGAGTCATGATAGGTTCCCTCGCCACCAGCAAAAGCAGCGGAGCTGACCCCAGTCATGTCTGTGACCATGGGGATCTGACGCTGTTGAATTTGGCTTGTCTTCTTCATCCAACAGAGGCATGCACTCTATGTCCTCTGCTGGGATGGCATAGGTACCACTGTTACTGTCCATAGGTGGTCTCAGGAGGTAGATCAATTTCTCCCAATAGGTAAAGAGGTCATCCTGGCCCTCGAGAGGGGGACACAACTGCAGGTAGCAAGAACGGCCAGTAGCGAACTTGAGGCGTAGCTGTTGTTTCTCACGGTTGTGAACAGAGATCCTTACGCATTTCAAAGGAAGGAGCCTAGTGAGCTCCAAGGTCTTTCCAGCCTTACCGTGTTTGCCCTTGGTTCTGTGGCAACGTCCAGGAAAGTTTTCACAGCCCGGGGCTGGTTGGGCCAGTAGCATGACATCAGGGAGCAGGAGAACGGGGCTGGTGCACGCGATGCCTATGGTCACCATTCGGACGCTGTTGTGCACATCAATCACTGCTCCCCGTTTGGTGATCTGGAAGAAGTCACTCTCGAATATTGGTGCATATTTGAATATATCATACTCTCCTTTGTATAGTTGCCGTTGTAGTTTCCCCATGGTGGTGTTGAACATGCCTATGCCAGAGCCACTCTGGGCTGTGTAATACGGTAACAGAGACTCAGTCTTCGCGGGCATTTTGTGTCAAGGAAGGTGCGCTGGCAAGGTCTTTTTTGGTCTCCGCAGATGAGGGGAGCAGCGGTGCTCCTGGGCCACAGATGTGGCACTTACAGCAGGTCTCTCAACCCCATCCCAGTCCCCTAGTTTGCCTCAGCGCCTCCCAGAGGCTTGGGCTGGGGATGGGAGCACAGATGATTGACAAGGGGTGCTGTTGGGTGCCTGGACTCCAAGCCCAATCTCTCTAAAGGTGTAGAGAGATGCAGGGTAGACTCCAGGGAGGTTTTCTTCTGGGTCTAAAAACCCTCCAACTTCCACGGATGATTTTTTTGAAAGCCCCCTGAATGTCTACAAACTGCAGCCCTAGTGGGAGAAGTGACCACTAGGGCCTGAAGCCTTACACAACCATATTTAACCCCCTCCCTCTTTGTGACCTGTTGCTGTCAAGTCCCCCTTTGTCCCATCCTCTGGCTGCCCTCAAGAGGACAGGACTGNGCTGGAGAGGTGGCTCAGAGGTTAAGAGCACTGAGTGTTCTTAAAGAGGTTCCGAGTTCAACTCCCAGCAACCACATGGTGGTTCACAATCATCTGTAATGAGATCTGGCGCCCTCTTCTGTACACATAATAAATAGATCTTAGAAAAAAGAGGACAAGACTGCAAGTGGATGCCAAAATGAAAAGATTTTACACGGAAAAATTGTATATGAGTACTTCTTTCTTTAGCCCAATTGAAAAGATTCAAAGTCTATGGGAATTCAAGGGACAGGTAGACTGGAAACATCTGAGCTTATGGTGTCATTTTATTGGATAACCTGAATACTGGTCTTGGTCCTTCCATGACACCCCATTAAATGTTGTTGATGGTGGTAATCTTTCATGGCAGCTCTGGCCTTTACTAACATAAAGTTAACGCTTACTCACACTGTGCTCTGTTTGATATTACTAGAAGACCCGCCGACATGTATTATTTTGTTACTAGTCTCATTTCATAGGGTAAAGACAATGTGAATCACCTCTCCCATTGCTTGGACAATGGTGAATGATTTTTCTATCAAAACCTTTTAATTTTTTTAATTAAGTTTCTATTGGGTTTGTATATAGACTTTTGACTTTGTAAAAATCACACTGAATATGTGTTAGGGCTGAGGATTACATTGTAAGAAGCCACTATATGAATGAACACTTACAGCATCTATCTTCTTGTGACAGTGACACTTTTTTTAAACTCTATTCAGGCTTACATAATAGCTACTGTTCACAATTTCTGTTGTACTGTATTCAAGTACATATCCATATATCTCAGTTACTTTTCCTGTTGCTATGATAAAATACTTTGCAAAAGCAATTTAAGGGAGAATGGGTTTATTTTGGCTCACAGTCCCAGGAAAAAGTCTATCATGGTAGAAAAGTCCTGGTGGCAGGAGTTTCAGAAAGATGAGCCTATTGCACACTGTGTTCCTACTTAGGAACCAAAGAACAATGAATATATGTGTTCAGCTCAGTTTCTTCATTTTATACAGTTAAGAATTTCAGCCAATGGAGCAGTGCCACCCATAGTAGGCAGGTCTTCTCACTTCAAATAATCTAATGAAGAAAATCCTTCATAGTCATGTTCAGAAGCCCATCTCCTGTCAGTCTAGATCTTATTAAGTTGAAAATTGAGACCAAATACCATGCAATGCATGTTTATTTGTCTATTTTGTTGTTGAAAGCCAATTAGGCTGCTTCTATTTTTTTTTATCTTTTTAGAACAATGATGCTAAGAATTTACTTGTTTTTTTTAAGTTTATTTATTTACTTTTTAATTAAAAAGATCTTCCACTCCTTTTACATACCAACCTCAGGTCCCCTCTCCTCCCTCATCCCGCCACACCAGTTTCCCCTCTCCTCCCTCCTCCCG
>LZPO01087156.1:239057-255270 GCA_001675575.1 Neotoma lepida
GTCCTACGAAAACTTGGGGGAATACATTTCAGAACTATCCATCTGAAGGAAGAAGAGAGGAAGAACTCATTGTTTGATTGTCTCCTTTACTCCACTGATCAGAACAGACCCACAAATAGTTAAATACCCAGTTCTTTTAGGCTTTATGCATGTGAGTGCAGGGCGAGTTTGGTAAATAACACTTGATAACATAGTTTCTGCAATGAGAAGTACAGAATGCAGCTCCAGGATATGGAGCTTCCAAATGAAGCACAAAACACAGCATGCTGAAAGTAGTTGTTGTAATAGGGTATGAAATAAGTAATCCATAAGAGAGCACTCAGTATCTTTTTATAAATCTTAGAGATCTTTGATTTGACTAATATATAGAGTTGAATGCCATCTTTATCACGATATGAAGCGTTTCCAACATCTGCAAGTTGGACTATGTTCCCTTTCAGTTAATACTGTCTTCTTTCCTGCCACACATGTCTAATCATTATGATAGAGGCTGAAGAGTCCATTTTATTTTTATTTTCAGTTCTCTAAAAATTTATGTCATATATGTTTCATTCACTTATTTACCTCTTAGTGTCTCTTAATATTTTAAATTGTATTAATATTTTCATTAAAATTGAAATAATTCATGGGATAATGCCAACATGGTAATGATTCATCCTTTTTGTCAAAATTATATTGAGATTGTTGGTAGTTTGTTTATAAGTAAATAATTTACTTTCATGAAATATAATTACAATTTTTTTTTACAATTTTTCATACCACAGACCTTGGGAGAACTCACTTTACACAGGTGACATTTAAGAAGTAAAGATTTATAGTCTACCTCTTAGATGGTTAAATATTTGTGAAAGTATAAAATTATAGAATTAGGAAATAATTACAATTTTACACAGGAAGTCAGTTTATTACCCTCAATTCTTCATTTATTCAATCACTTACTTATAATACTATGAACTCATGGATATTTATTCTGTGATTTTGGTTATAAGCCAATACTGCACTGTCTATCTTCTTCAAATGTTCCTTCCTGTGTTCCCTTGACATTGCAATTACTGTAAGGCTGCTTATTTTATTTTATTTTTGGTTGTATTTCAGTTTTTCAAACATTTCCTTACTTTCTGATGCTACCAGATCCTACAGTCTAAATTTGTATATTTCTAACTTCAATTAAAGAATTAATCATTCAAAAAAAACCCAACTCTTATTATATATTTTTTTCATTATAAAATTTTGCCCTTTAAAGTTGTTGCATCAACCAATACATTGAAATACACTTTTTTACCTTACCAGAAATTATGGTTTATGTATTAATATTTTGTTATTTCATGATTTATAGAAATTTCTGATAAAAACAAACTGGTTTTAGTATATTTTAGCTAGGGTAACATAAACTACTGATCCTACATTTTTATGTCTTTTTTCAATTGAACCTGTTTAAATGGAGAGTAGTTTTCTGAAAATGTTCTGTACTTCATGTAAATTCTTAAATAGCACTCTATTTATCTTCTTCACTTCTAAAGTTTTCATTTTATTTCTATATTTTGCTTAATTTGTCAGTCTTTTCATGGGATCTGTTTGCCTTTTTTGTTCTTGTTTTACTTATACTTTTGTTATTTACCTTTCTGTTTTGATGAGATATGTCAAGTTTTCATTATTTTATTTTATGACAGACACCTCCATACTTACTTTAAATCATTATTTTTCTTTAATACACAAATTGAAGCCGGGTGGTGGTGGCGCATGCCTTTAATACCAGCACTCGGGAGGCAGAGGCAGGAGAATCTCTGTGAGTTCAAGGCCAGCCTGGGCTACCAAGTGAGTTCCAGGAAAGGCACAAAGCTATACAGAGAAACCATGTCTCGAAAAAACAAAAAAAAAATTGAAGCTGTAAAGTTACTGCAGCTAATAATTTACATACATACTACAATTTTGATGTATATAATTCCGGCATTTAGTTTGGAACAGTTTCTAATTCCATTATCTTTTCTTCATAACAAATAGATTAGGTTTAATTTTTTTTTTTCAGTTTTGGTTTTTGAGTCAGGATCTCACTTGTATGGTCCTGGTTAGCCTCAGACTCATAATATTTCTGCTTAAGCTGACAGTGCTGTAATTACAAGTGTACAATGGTGATTTAAAAGTTTGGGTTTTTCAACCAGTATTTATTGCATATGAGCAAAGTATCAGAAAGTGTTCATCATAAGTTATATAACTGTAAAGAAAATTGGATAAAAACTGGAGGTTACAGAAGTTTATACTTTATAAAGAAGATACTGATGATAAACAATATTTTACATGTTGTAAAATTATACAGAGAAAAATAAGTGGGGAACTGCTGTGGAATAATCCTTCTGTACACTGTGTAAATATTTGTCACTATTGGTTTAATAAACAAGCTGACTGGTCAATAGTTGAAAAGGATAAAGCTAGGTGGGAGAGCCAATTTGACAATGCTGAGATGAGGAAAAGTGGAGTCAGAGGAGTTGCCAGCCAGATGCAGAGGGAGCAGAAGATGAATGGGCCATGCTAATAAAGGTACTGCCACGTGGCAGAACATAAATAAGGAGCATGGATTAACTTAAAATGTAAGAGCTAGTTAGTAATAAGCCTGAGCTATTGGCTGAGCATTTAAAATTAATGTTAAGTCTCTGTGTGGTAATTGAGAAGTGGATTCTGGGACAGGAAAACCCCACCTACACATGGCATTCCAACATGAGCCTGGAACTTTCACATAAAACCTGACAAAAGCTTAAAAGGGGATTCTAAACACACAAGAATGGAGTCAAGCATGGCTTCATGGTAGCTGCATTTTCTGTGGTGGGCTATGTTTTCTGGCAGCAAGAAGAGGTGCTGCTCCTTTAAAAGATAGTTTCCTGGCTTGGTGCTAGGCAAAAATGACTGGCTCTTTTAAGAGACCCTACTACCAAATACGTTTATGTTGTTTATGAGCAGCAGGCAGCAAGCTACTCCAAGGAAGTGTGGATCCAGAAACTTCCCAGAGTTAGGGCTTTCAGAGCTGGCAGTAAACGTACCTCTGCCATGAGATTAGCCTCTCAGGGAACCGAGGGGGAAGAACCAGCACCAGTATGCCATGATCTAAGTTACATAACAGTTTTTTTGCTCACAAAGACAAAAATGGTTACAGATACACAGTAAGGACAGATTCAGACCAAAAGAACCACTAAATGGGTCATAGTGTGTTAAAAATTATGTGTAGACTTGGGAGAGAGAGATAAAAAAGAATATATACAGTCTTAGATAAAAAATATAGTTTTAAAATAATAGAGTGTTTAAAAAAGTAAAAGTAATAAAAATATAATAAGCCACAGAAAGATGGAAAATATTCAGAGAGTCTGGATACTGTATGTTAATTGTCTTGTCTTTAAATTTTTTGGCTGCTAGGACATACTGGATTGTAAAGACTGCTAGATATATTATTGTCTTTATGCAACTCATTTAAAGATGTAATATATAATTAAAAATTACAAATTAATAATGAAACTTATAATCATGTTAGATATGGTTTCAAGGTTACAAACAGATATATTTAGACAAATATATGCTCTTCAAATACTTCAAAGACCTACAGAATGTGGCACTTAATATGTTTAATAACCTCAGGCTTTTCATGAGAGTGAGGAATGTCTGCTCCTGGTAGCACCAATCTACTTCAGAGAATATGATGGGCATTGAAAAAAAAACTACATATTTCTCTATGGCAAAAGCTAGACATTTGGGCAAAGAAACTGCTCTTGCCTCAATTGCTAACAGTTACTTTCCAAACTGAACCAGCTGGATGCAAGAAAGGTGACTACTGAATTTTGGCAAGACAAGGTAAAACACTCCTTCAAAATTCCCTCCTTCACAGGAAAGTCTGTCAGATATAATAGGCTTTTAGACATAAGTTGGACGCCCCAACATTGCAGAGGAACTTTGTGTAACTGTCCAGGCAGCCTGAAGTCCCTGTCATTAGGTAACATTTCATCATTCTGGGGTCTTTGACAGAGTTGAAGACTAGGCAGTTAGTTATCCTTAGTTGTGATAGAAGGTAAATTAAGTACAAAACTTTAGACTCACAAAGATAAAATAGATGATAAAATATTTTCTCTAATTTTGACAAATACAAGTTGACTAGATATTGTAAATGTAATTCTTATTGGATAATTGTTTTTGGCATATATAATTTTACTATGTTAAAGATAAAACCTTCCTTTTTAATTAGATAAAAAGGGGGAAATACTGTTGAATAATCCTCCTGTATAATGTGTGAATATATATAGTTATGATTGATTTAATAAACAAGCTGACGAGCCAATAGCTGAATAGGATAAAATTTGTCAGGAAAGCCAAACTGAGAATGATGGGAGGGGTAAGGGTGGAGTCAGAAGAGTTGTGAGCCAGATGCAGAGGGAGCAGGAGATGGACATGCCATGCTAATAAAGGTACTGCCACATGACAGAGAAAAAATAACGAATATGGGTTAACTCTAAATGTAAGAGTTTGTTAGTAAAAAGCCTGAACTATTAGCTGAGCATTTACAATTAGTATAATTCTCTGTCTGGTAATTAAGAAGTGGCTCCCAGAATGGGAAAACTCCACCTACAGGAAACATAGACAGATATTGAATTCTGAAGATGCTTGGTGAAAGTTTCAACTAAAAGACAACATTTGTGAGAAGTATCTATAGAAGATGGAGAAGGGTCGTGTTAACTGAAGTATGTCAACTCAGAACATGGTTTTGTTTTGTTCTTAAAAGCTCACCCTGAGAAATGCTCAGTGCTACACTGGGATATTGAGCAACCAGGGAATGTAGCTTAGTTATAGGATATTTGCCAAGCTTCCTAAAAACCATTAGTTCAATTTTTTAATTTTGTTTCCCATTCATAGAGTAACACTACTTTTAAGAAAAATGAAACTGAAATTCACAGGTAAATGGATGGACCTAGAAACAATTGCTGTGTACAATATAACCTAGTCCCAGAAGGACATGTTTTTTCTCATATGTGGATGTTTGCTTTGAATATTTAGATATGTGTGATACATTTAGCATATCCATAGAAGTCAGGAAACTAATAAGGAGACCTGGAGGTCAACTTTCCAGGGGTAGGAGATAGAATTCAAAGGTATAATGGGTAAAAAGTAAATAATGGAATAGGAAAGATTAAATGGAGGGAGGGATGATAGGGCATAATATAGGCAAGAGTATAGGGAATGACAACTAATACTAAAGGCCTTTTGAAAAAACCATATGGAAATCTACTACTGCAGAAGCAAATAAGAATTTCATATATCCATTTTGATGCCACATCCTTGCACAGCTTGGGTTACAGAACTTGAAGTAGAGATGGCAAGGGAATGAATAAATGACAAATATACAGACACAAAAAAAACCTGGGATTAGATGGGCTTGGCTCTCAGATGGAGAAACCACAGTACCCAGGAAGCACAGTGTGTCTATCATATACAGTTGGGTAGGGAGGTGGGGTTATTGCATTGAATGAAGAGAGGGGCTGGATTATTACTGATATCAAGGAGATATTGTTATTATATACAGCTGAACAAAGAGGTATGTTTATCTAATCATAGTAGGAGCAGGCTATGTAGAGGAATGGTCTTTGGGCTATAAACATTCTTGGGGAGAAAGCTATGATGGACAATTTTTGCACACATAGTCAACATTTACATTCAGACCAAAGGAAAGCTTTGCAACCTTCCTGAACCTCACTCAGGAAAGGCTCTGCCACTTGACCAAGGCTGAGGCATAGATCTTTGACATGTCCATGCCCATCTCAAACAGCACACAGCCACTTACGACTTTATTTGCTCCCTATATTTTATATAACATATTTTGTAATTATATGGATTATGGAGTGGACAATAATTAGCATATTCATTAGCTCACATAGTTTTCATGCTTTGTGGTGATAAAATATTTTAAGTTGAAGGTTCTAAGGCCATGTGCACAGTAGACATAGGCTCTTGATAGTGCTATACATTTAACATCTACTGTCTCAGCAATTTTAAACATAAACTATAAAATGTGCAAAAAAAAGTAAAATCTTTTTGATGTATTCTTTGGTAAAGAGTTTTATATATAACCAAAAAGTCACAGACAACAAATACAAAATTAAATTATTGTAATTAAATCAAGCCACATATGAAATAAGATAATTGTATATGAAGAGATGAATGTTAATTAGCTTGATTCTATAATCAGTTCCTTTTATGTATTCATCTCAAAACATCATTTTATATACTTTATTATTATAGAAAATAAAGTGGAAATGGAAGAAACAGATTGGAAATGGAAAAAAGGAAGATGGTATTTTAATAGATAAAGAGTTAGTTCACTGGGGAAAATTTTAGCCTGATAAAAACATGTTATATTTCTACAATGAATAAGACACTTATAAAATGCAATATGGAATCACTCATAAAGACTACTAATTTAGTATAATAGATTAAACTGTTGAGCCATGTTAAATTTTGTCAGAAATAAAATTAGGCCAAGTAGGTTGAAAACAGTTGGTACTGATCAGTTATCCTGTCTATATTTTATAGCCTACTCTACAGTTAGATTTGTCCGTATGGTTAATCTGGCCAATGAGCAATGAGTTAAAACACTACAAATTCATATTTTACTAAGGCAATTAAGAAGGAGGTTTGTCCTGCCATCAGGATCTCCTTACTGCCATGCCATTGAAAACTATTTTCTAGAACAGATGGCTGTGGTATGAAGAAAGTTTTCATCAGTTTTTTTTACCTTCACAGAAATGAAAACCAAACTTTGTGGTTAATGATGAAATTTTTGGAATCTGGCTTTTATGGCAAGCAGTGTTAATTTTCTTGATTGGTACAATGGGTTTTTTAATTGGAATCCTTCAGAAATACTTGATCATATATGTTTATTGATGCTTTATTAATAATAGGTAAAAATTGGAAACAGTCTAAATGTCCATCAGCTGATGAATAGATATTGGAATATATGATGGAAAATTATTCAGACATTAAAAAATACAAAATTATGAAATTTTCAGGTGAAGTAGATGGAGCTAGAAGAACTCATCTTGAGTGAGGTAACAAAGACCAATAAAGATAAATATAGTGTGCTTTCTTTTATATATGGCTGTTACCTTTTAAGCCTTAAATAGGCATGCTATAACCCATATAAGCACAGAGGTAAGGTATCATGTAAGGGAATGGGGGGTGGGAAAGATCCTATAAGGAAAAATTATAAGGAAGGGAAAATTGAATATATAGTTGCAGATAGACAAGAAGGGAATGGAATGGGAGGATTGAATGGTATGTAGGATAGATGAGAGGGGAATGAGAGGGATTATAGGGGGGGAAATTAACACTGAGGGCCATTTGAGTAGTCATGTGGAAACCTACTACCACAGACACTTCTTAAAGTGTATACATGTATGAAAGAAATCTAACTGGAGTTAGCAAATGATAGGGGAGGCAATGCCCTCATTAGATATGGGTAACATCTACTTGAGTTGTTGGTCAAAAGGGTTCCATGGAAACCCCGAAACACATCAGGGTATTTGCAGGACCAGTGGTTGCTCCACACGAACGGATGATAAGATCCTATTGCTGAAAACAACACTTACTTATGTCATTGAACACAGAGAAGTTCAGCTGGTGCCTAAATACAGCCTTCTCCCCTACTGACTAGTGTCCATGGTACTGAACGGTACTCTGCACACTGCCAGAGGATAAAGCTAATCCCAACCCAGCTCAAATCCTGTAATTTACAATGGTGACCTGCTTACATGACATGCTGGCATAATCACGGCACAAAATTGTGAGAGTAAAGAACTATTCTCTGAATATAAGGGCCACTCCAACAGATGGGACCTATGCCTGACACTGCTCAGACAGTTATGAACCTTAGACTTGACGTGCAATGCACCCAGGGAAAAAACTAATATTACTGCTATATGAAAGGATCATACCAATAAAATGACTTCTAATGATATTCTGCTATACCCATGGATCAGTGTCTTGCTCTGCCATCACCAGAGAAGCTTCCTCTTAAAGTATTATATGGGAAATAACAGACAATGTTCAGAGACTGGAAGATTTTGGAACTCTCAGTCCTAATGGGATGTCTTCATCAATCTTTTCCCTTCAGGGTTCAGAGATTTGTGTAGAATAGGAAGAAGAAAGATTCTGAGAACCAGAGAGGATGGATGACTCCAAGGAAACAATATATTTTGGATACAACAGAACTGATGCACATATGAATTCACAGAGACTGTGGCATGAACAGGACCTGAAGAGGTCCAAATCAGATGAGGACCAGTGCCAAGAGGGAGAAAGGTACACGAGCTCTCATTTCTAGCCAATAAGCTATTTCCAGTTAACAACTGCTTTTAAAGGAAAGATTAGTTCTTTCTAATGGAGTTTTGCTGGGTATACAAACCACACTTAAGGGAGGCCTCATGTCCCCAGTGGATTATCGACACAAAACAAACTCAATAACATTTTTGTGGGTATTTTTGTCTCATATTGCTTTGTTCAGGCACTTTTTGTCTTGCTGCTCTTTTGCTTGTATATAGTTTTCTGAATTTGTGTTTTTATGACTTTTGTTTATAAGTATATGTGTGTATTATGTTTTTTTTTACTAATTCTGATTATTTTGTTTTTCCTGTTTGCCTTTACCTTTTGTTTTTTGTGTTTTTTGTTTTTTTGCTTTCTAAAGATATAGACAAAAAAGACATGGAGTGTGTGGGTTGGGAACGATCTGGGGGGAGTTGACAGAAGGGAAATTGTGAATATAGTGTATGAAATAATTATTTTGGACAAAAAATGTTTCATTCCAGACGCAGGAAGAGAAAGTAAGATATAGCATCCATACAAGGCTTATTTTCAAGTAATTATTGTAACTTTAGATTAAGATGAACACTGCAGGAAAGTTTTTGAGGGCAGTGAATAATATGTACCACAGAGTTATTCGTAAGAGGTGAGAGCTGTAAAGTTTTTGTGTACTAACTCTTATTAGTTAGCAATTAAGTGCTTCTCTTGGGAGGTTTTAATTTCCTAGCACATTTGCTTACATGTAAGTCAGAAAATGGATACAGTGGCCTATTTTAAGGAAGTACTTAAAGAAATAAATGTAGGCATAGCATACTTTCACTTGAATAAAGGAACAATATAGCATAATTTGGCAAGGCATCTGTTAACAGTTGACTCTCTTAGAATGTAATATAAAAGTATGAATGGCATCAAAGAGATAAAGAGATAGCATAATATATAGATGTGGAAGCTATTATTTACCCAATTAACACATGTATCTTCTGTCTTGCCAGTGATAGTAAAATATTATGTCCAGAAGTGGACAGATTTTAACATAGAAGTGATATGGTTGTATTTTAGTATATGTTCAATCTTCTGGAAGGTATTTGAAATTAAAGTGGAACAATTCAGAGATGAGACCGAAGACATGAGTTTACTGCAATTACAAGAGAAATAGTAATGATAGTAGTTGATATTACTTAGTTTTCAGTATCAAATATATTTTAATTTTCTGCAAACCAGTGTTTCATACAAAAGCATTGATTATAATGATTGATTTTACACATTTAAGAAATTGTGTGGGAAAATTTTAGAATCTTTAAGCTAGTAGAAGGTACTTGATGACTGTATGGTATTCTGCATGTGTTTCACAAGTAGCAACCCCAAACTTTGCCATGACCCCAAACACACTGCTTGGGAATCATGTGAAATCCTGCATATCTCTCCAAGGTAGTGTCCCTAGAATCTCTGTGCTCTAGACCAAGTACCTGAAGATAACTCAGAATCCTGCACACTTCCCTCAGGTAGCAATCACCATTTCTGCCTTAACTATGATATTGGACACTGAAAGACCATGTTAAGAATTTATACCTCCTACCACAATCCTATATGAACCTCCTGAGAACCACATGATGTCTCGTGCACCTTTCTCAGGTAGTAACCCTCTCCTCCCCACTGTGTCCTTGTATCTTAGCTAGAATTTCTATTGCTGTGAAGAGATACCATAACCACAGAAACTCTTATAAAGAAAACATTTAATTGGGCTGTCACACTTACAGTTCAGAGGTTCAGTTCATTATCATCAATGTGGGACATGGAAGAGTGCAGTCAGGCATGGTGCTTTAGAAGTCACTGAGAGTCTACATCTTGCAGAAAGTGGTCTGAGACACTGGGTATGGCTTGAGCATGTATGAGACCTCAAAGCCCAGCTCCACAGTGACACACTTCCTCTGACAAGACAACACCTACCCCAACAAGGCCATATTTCCTAATAGTACCACTCCCTTTCGAGGCCATTCTCTTTCAAATCCCCACTTTCTACTCCCTGGCCCCCAAAAGTTTGTAGCCATGTCCTAATGCAAAAAATCCTTTCAATCCCACTTCAAAAGTCCTCATAGTCTCTAACTGTCCAAAACTTATTTAAAAGTCTGAAGTTCAAACTCTCTTCTGAGATTCATGCAATCTCTTAAATGTAATCATCTGTAAAATTGAGAAAAAAGAGCAGATGACATACTTCCAATATATAATGGCACAGGATATACCTCACAGTTCCAAAACATAGGGAAGGGAGCATAATTAGGAAATACTGCAACAAAGCAAGACCGAACACCAGCTGGGAAGACTCCAAATTCTGCATCTCCATTTCTGATGTCAAAGTGCTCTTCAGATCTCTAACTCCTTTCAGCTTTATTGATTGCAACATACTTCTTTATCTTGGGCTGCATTGATAGTATGAATGTAATTGGCCCCCTTAACTTCACAGGGAGTGGCACTGTTAGGAGGTGTGGCATTGCTGAGTGGGTATGGCCTTGTTGGAGAAAGTGTGTTACTGTGGGGGTGGGCTTTGAGGTTTCTTAAGCTCAGGATACTGCCCAGTGTGTCAGTCAACTTTCTGTTACCTGTAAGATGTAGTAAGCTCAGCTCCAGCATCACATCTGCCTGCTTGCCGCCATGCTGATAATCAACTGATCTTCTGAAACTGTAAGCGAGCCAGCCACCCTCAATTAAATGTTTTCCTTATAAGAGTTGCCATGGTCATAGTGTCTCTTCAGAGCAATAAAACTCTAAGACATGCTTGTTCCATTGTCTCTTAGCAGCTCTCCTTGGCTGGTATCCCATGACTCTGGCATCTCCAACATCTTGGGCTCTCTAAGGCAATTCAGGCTTCAACTTCACAGCTTCAGGCAATGTCCCATCTAGGTCTCCATTCACCAACACCCCTGATACATGTCTGGCCTCAGTGACTTTCCTTAGTTGTGGAGACAAATTCCATAGCTCCTTTCTTCTATCCTTAACACTAAAGCTAGGACCACATAGCTGAAGCAGCCAAATTCTGCTGCTTGCACAAGCTGGAATATGTCCAGCTTTTCAATTACATCTTCAGTAACTTACTGTTTTGATAGTTTCCTTCACTGCCTAAGCTTAGCTATACTGAACCTTGCTCTGTAGACTAACTAGGCTGGCCTTGAACTCGGAGATCTTTCAATTACATCTTCATCAGATTTCTCTTTTCAATGTACTGCCTAAGTTTGGCTGTTCGGGAACTTACTCTGTAGAGATCAGGCTGGCCTCAAACTCAGAGATCCATCAGCTTCTGCCTTGGGAGTACAAGTACTGGGATTCAAGGCAAACCCTGCCACACCTGGCTCTAATTTTTTCATTAATTCCTTTTTAAAAGTTGGAAACTTAGCTGGGTGGAATCTTACCCTGAGGTTACAACTCCCTTTATTTCATTTCTTAATCTGTTTAACTCCTTGAATACAGGACCTAAGCTCCATTTTACTTTCTGCTGCTCCTTTCTTCTCAAATATTTTCCTTGCTTAGCTTGCTCCTTTCATTATATATCCTCACACAACAAAGTCTATCCTAGACTGTTTTGAGATTTTCTCTGGCAAGGGAATCAATCCAAAACTCTTCACTTTAGCCACAGGCAAACTCTTTGGACAAGGTCAAAATATCACAACAACGATTTCCAGGCAACATACTAAAATTTTTCTTCTCTGAAACCTCTTGAGCTAGTCCTCACAGTTCAAATCATTCAGCACCACTGTCTTCCATGCTCCTACTGGTATGGTGCATTAAGCAGCATTAAGAGCATTCCTCCATTTTCCTAGCCCAAACCTCCAAAGTCCAAATTCCTCCAAACAAAAGCATGGCCAGGCCTTCCACAGCAATATCCCTCTTGTGGTACTAGTCAAGTCAAAGATTGTGTGATTACAACTTCTAGTCATTGAAGAAAGAAACTGAAGAAGATATCAGAAAAGGGACAGATCTCCCATGCTCATGAATAGACAGAATTAACACAGCAAAAATGGCCATCCTACCAAAAACAATCTATAGATTCAATGCAATCCCCATCCAAATTCCAACACAATTCTTTACAGACCTTGAAAAGACAATACTCAACTTCATATGAAAAATCAAGTCACCCAGAGTAGCTAAAAGTAATGCTGAACAATGAAAGAACTGCTGGAAGTCTGTCTTTACTTTTGCGCTTGAAGGTTCAAGGGTCCTCATTGTGTCAGATCATGATTTCAATTTCTATATAAAAAACACTGCCCTCTAGCAAGACTTTTGTCTTTAAATGCATCAAAATGTGGTACAGATTTGGCTTCCTTATGAAGGAAAGTCATTGCAGGCATCTGTTTGTAGAACTGAGAACTTCCATTTATATTGTAGATGTGCTTTGGCAAAACAATTTCTTCCACAAGCAATTTGTCCACACTTTCCAAGAATTCTCCAGCTTCCTTCTTAACAGTACTTACAGTCACCACTTATTCTCATGTATTAAAATGAATAAAAACTCTTTAATCATTTAAACTGTCAAGATCTTAGCAACAAATTCAACATAATAGGTAATTCTAGGCTTTTTTTAAACATCACAGGCAGTCTGCTTTGGTATGATCATCAAGGTGCTGAGAGGGATGCATTCTTGTGGGTGTGGGTGTGTGCATGTGTGTGTGTGCGTGTGTGTGTGTGTGTGTGTGTGTGTATGTGTGTGTGTGTGTGTGTGTTCTCTGTTTTCCAGCCTATGCCTTTGGAAACTTTTTATCTCATATAGTCACTTCTCAAACTGTTAAATCTCATCACTTCTATAAAACATAGCCTTTCACAGCTTCTGTCACTTAGTTCTACTTTAGGATCATAAATATGATCTTCAAAGGCTTGACTGGCAAGCAACACCATCCCTGATTTTCCACCTTCAAAGTCCTTAATTATTTTTAATTTTGTTTCCACATCAGTCATTTAATGTGGCACCTTACTGACACTATTAACAGGAGATTTTCCATGCCTATTGGTCATGATGAATCTAGAAAAATGAAATTAAATCAAAATGTAAGAAAGTGATATGCATATGAAGCTGTTGTTGATCACTATCATATATGTGGTCCATGGTGCTGATTGGAACATTGTACATACATATGTAATTTACAAACCTCCATTTATCTAATTTATCATAAACTGGGTCTTTTCAGCACTGGACCTAACCAGATGTCCTTCACAGTGCTTGGCATAGAACACATGCTGAATTACCTTAGTTTTAGAATCTTTCTGTAATATGCACCATCTACATTAGCATTGAAGAAGAAATTGATTCAAAGTAGTTACATTGTTTACTAAAATGAGAGAGTAATGCTTTTTTATTTCTAGTTAAAAAACTAGGAGCTGGAATAACTATAAATAACTCCTTTTCATTAGGAGCTGGCAAGATGGTTCAGCAGTTAAGAGCATGTATTGGTTTTGCAGAGGACCAGGGTTTGCTTCCCTGCACCCACAAAGCATGGGCTCACAACCATAGGTAATTCTAGCTCCAGGGTATCTAACAAATTCTTCTGACCTCTAAGGGTACCTGACATGCACATGGTACACACACATACATGCATACACTCACATATACATATAAAATAAGTCTTTAAAAATTGGTGAGAATTTTTGTGAGGTTACTTTCTATGGAACATTCTAGACGCTTCCTAAAACTCATCCCCAAAGATAGGTCTATGGATTAAAGTAGAACTAGCATTTCTGTTCAGTTAGTAAGAACTGATTCAGGTAAAATGGCTATTAACATTTAGAATTATATTAATTAAAATTTGCTGTTACTTGGACAGAAATACCTGACATCTATTTACAAGGAAACTCCAAGCTTTCCCCACAGTGAAAAGTGGAAGACATTATAGCTAGCCTAGCAAAATATTTCTGTGCTGTGCCCATCCCACAAGGAAAGAAACAAGAGGTAGAGACTATCTCCTGAGTTCCCATTCCATTGGTCTACTCACTTGAAAATCAGAGAGAAAGGATAAGTATGTAATGTACAGAAGCCATCCTTATGAGACACAGAACCAGCAATGGAAAAATTGAAGAGTGAATTTGATGGGGCAGAAGAAATATAATCAATATATCAGCTGACTGGGAAACCCTTGCAAAAATTAAAATGACTCCTAAAAAATTAAAGAAAAAGTATCATTTGGGCAAGAAGTGGGCTTATTTACTGAGAGTCATATGTACTATAGGAAACCTAAATTAAGAACAGAAAATCAGAGGCTTTAGGTTTTCTTTCATGTACAAGCAGGATAAGAAGTTGTTTTCTAATTCGGTCAAAGAATCTCTTTGCAGTTTATGTAGGTATAGGGTCCCAAATTTATCTATTATTTACTAACACTTGAAAAAAATCTATTCGTCATTTACATAAACTGATAGTCACATAATTGAAGTGAGACCATATGCTGAGGAGGCAGATTTAAGATAATAGTTCCCAGTGATTGGCTTTATAAAACTGTGACTGCTGAGACATGGGATATTTCTAGGAAAGGAGTTGAGATGGAGGAATACTTTACTGTTTCCTGGTGGATATATAATGTGAAATTGCCCCAGTTTTCTTTTCTTTGGGACCTAGAAATAGCTACATTCTGTAAACCTTCTTAAATAGAAACACAGACAAAATTGAACACACAAACCCATGTATATTTGCTGTGTTAAAATTTTTACATTACATATATGACTGGAGGTCAGAGGGCTTTGGTTCCCTGCTTCCACCATGTGGCTTCCAAGAATGGAACTCGGGTTGTCATCACTGCATGAACTCAGTTGTGATTGTTCTTCCATTAACCTCTACAGGGTTGATTCATAAGTGGGGGAAATACATAGTATGAATATATTAGCTTTCTAGCAATGCTGCTATAAAATGCACAAGTTGCATAAGTTGAAAAATGGTAATATATCTTCTCACAGTTCTAGAACTTGTAATTCCATGATGAAAGTCTTTGGTTACTCCTCATGTCTCTCTCTTTGGCTTTCCCATTGTTGTCTTGGTGTATTTTCACAAGATCATTCCTCTATCAATATGTGTTTGTGCCCTAGTATCTTTTCCATATGGAAAAGTCATATTGGTAGTGAGTCCACTTTAGTTACACAATTAAAGCCAGTAATAATATTTAAAATCTGTCTTTAAATAATCATATTTAAAATTATAATCATATTCTATGTTCTCTGATATGATGATTAATATTGACTGGCATATTGACATGATCCAGGATCACTAGAGAGATATAAGCCTGTGGGCATGTCTATGAGGGATTATCCATTAACTCACATAAGAAAACTCACCCTATGAGTTGGTGGCACCATTCAGAGTTCTAGGAGAAAACAAGCTGAGCACCAGTATTTATCACTCTCCTTCCTGTTTATGCTATGTAATTGTGCAGGCACCTCCTATTCCTGCCACTATTATCCACTTCTCTGCAATTATAAAGTACTTCCCTTGGAATAGTTAGCCAAAATATACCCATCCTTCATTAAATCACATATGGTCAGGGATTTTGTCACAGAGATGAAAAAATAATTAATACATCTTGGGTTAGAACTTTTACATATGAATTGGAGCGGGAGATGTAATTGATTCTGTATCACCACATGATGCTTCACCCCTGAAATTATACACGTTACACATCATAAATATGTCAGATTTTAGTCAGCTATATTCAATGCATTTATCTGTTCCCTTTGTTCAGAGTACCAAGATATTTTCTTTTATCTATCAAATTATTATTAATACAAAGGGATGAGCATAGATTGGAAAAGATAAGCCAGTAGTGTATTCTGTTCTCTGGTCATAGTTACTAATACACTGCTGGTATAAATCATATTTTGTGACCTTGAAGAGGATGATAATTTCAGATGATGGTACAGAATT
>LZPO01087156.1:264496-299836 GCA_001675575.1 Neotoma lepida
CTGGTACATTCAGTTGAGGCAGGACCAAGACCCTCCTCCCTGTACCAAGGCTGTACCAGGTGTCCCACCATAGGCATTGGGCTCCAAAAAGCCAGCTCAGGCACCAGGGATGGGTTTGTATCCCATTGCCTGGGGCTTCCCTAAAGAGTTCAAGCTAAACAAGAGATAGCTAATTTATATTGAAAAATTATCATCTGAAATAAGGATATCATTTTTCTATATTTCTAACTAGACTGAAACAGACTTTAGTGACAAGAACATATTCACATTTTTATATATCAGCCAGTCTCTTTTTAGAGTAAATGACGCTGAGAGAAAACTGGGAAAATTAGAATGTTCACTATAATTTTAAAACGTTCTTTGTACTCTTAAGCTAGGAAAGTGCCTATAAACTATATTAAGCTTGGTGTATTTATTTGATGTTCTGGTGATGGTCAGTTATGCTGTAAATATTTTAATGGACTTTGTAAATATCACTATAACTTGATATTTCCACACAAGAGCACCAGTTGACATTATTTAATTTAGATGGAGTACAGTAAAGTTGGAGAAAAGCCACAATAGTGGCTCTTTAGAAAACACAGAGGGTGCAATTTTACAAATTACCATCTGGTTAGTCTGCTTGTCCCTGTGTACCAGAAGGAGTGGTAAATAAAATCAGAACTTAGACTTTTGGGGGGATAGAGAACTATGTGTTGTAAAACCACTTCTGATAGAGTTGGTGGGGATCTGTTGTAAGTCATTTTGGATTATGAAAGGTATTCTGATAATATTTTTAAGAGTCTTCTTACAAAGACTGGGCCTTGCTGGAGTAAATGGTTGAAGAAAAGTTAAGTTCTCATATCAGAAAGTAGAAAAAAGAGAAAAAAAATAACAAAAATTGGGCTAGAATGAGTGAGAGACTCACATTATAGATTTTGGTCAGTCAGACTACCAGAAATGCAGAATTTTGTATGCGGTCTGAAGATGGTGTTTTTGCTTTCTAGAGGTAGGTTCTGAGTTTTATAGAGTGGTGTTTGGATAGAAAACCTCAAACAAAAAACAAGAAAACTGTTCCTTGTCCATCAGTGTGCTTACTAGTGTTATGTCCACTTGACACAAGCATCAATCATCTGAAAGGAGGGATCCTAAATTAAGAAAGTGCCTCCATAAGATCAGGCTGTAGGCAAACATGTAGGACATTTTCTTCATTATTGATTTATATGAGAGGGCCCAGCCTACTGGTGGTGCCATCCCTGGACTGGTGGTCTTGAGTTCTATAAGTAAGCCATGAATAGCAAATGAGTAAGCAGCACCACTCCATGGCCTCTGCATCAGCTCCTGTCACCAGATTCCTGCCCACTTTTAGTTCCCATCTTGGCTTCCCTTCATGAACTGCGACTCAGGATATCTAACCAAATACTTTGCTCTATAAGTTGTTTTTGGTCATGGTATTTCATTACAGCAATAGTAACCCTAACAAAGACATTCAGATTATCTAGGTAAAGGATTTTTGTGTGTTTATATTCCTTTGATTATGACTTTTCAAATCCCTAGTCAGTTAGTTGGAAAAAAAGCCCAAAGGCTTCAAAAAGCAAATGCAAGCTCTAGAATCTCTGATTCTTTTTTTCCCTGAAAGAGTTTCATATTAACAATTTTAAAATATAATAATGAATTGACATCAATACCTTCAACTTTTTGTAAATGAAAATGAAATAAAAAAAAAACAAAGAATCTAATGAAATCTTCTCATATGATGCATTCTGATCATGGTTTTCCATCCCTTATATCCTCCCAGATCCTCTCCTGCTCCCTACCCATCCAACTCCACCACTTACGTCTCTCTTTCTCTTTAGAAAACAAGTAGACAAAAGAAATTAAAAATTAAAAAGCTAAAAAAATTTAAAAAGCTAACAAACCAGAATGAAACAAAACACACCAACAGATTAGGGGAAATAAAATACCCTAATCTTTAGAAAAGTCTACAATGCTGTAAGATATTCAGAAATGATACTATATAATCTTCATCTTAATTTATCTAAGGTCAGTTTCATAAAACATAACTTATACTTAAACTTTAATTTATAACCTTCTAAATATTGAGATATCCATGCATATTATGAGTTGCATACAAAAATTTAGATTTTAACTAGGGTTACATGAACTGTAACTTGCTATTTGCTTTTAAAAATTAATATTGCAAGGCAGCAAAATACAATATATATATATGTATATACTGTATATACATATATAAGCCATATATATATGACAATATGAAAAAGAAACCCATTATTTATATGCTAAAAGTATTAAAATGCAATTTTGTTTACATATATGTAATTATATATAGATGTAATTATATATATAATTTGCTTGAGGACATGATTTCTTTTTTAATTTAATTTTATTAAATTAACATTTTTTTCATTTATTTTACACACCAATCACAGTTTCCCCTCCCTGCACTCCTGTTTCCTCCCCTGACTCACATCTACCCCCCTCCCCATTTACTCCTCCACCATTTACACTCAGAAAAGGGCAGGCCTTCCATGGGCTTGAGCAAAGCATGGCATATCAATTTGAGGTAGGATCAAGCTCCTCCCCCTGCATCAAGGCTGGGCTAAGTAATTCAGCATGGGAAACAGGTTCCCAAAAGCCAACTAAGAGCCAAGGATGGGTCCTGATCTCACGGCTAGAAGCCTTGCAAACAGACCAAGGTACATAAGTGTCACACACATGCAAAGGGCCTAGGTAGGTCCCATGCAGGCTCCCTAACTGTTGGTCCAGAGTCCATGTGCTCCCACAAGTTCAGGTCAGCTATTTATGTGAGTTCTCCCCCATCATGACATTTCATATTCGTTGCAGGAAAAAAATCCTCCAAGATGAAGTCTCAATTCTGAACATTTACCTCCCAAATGCAAGAATATCCACATTTGTAAGAGGAATATTACTAAAGCTTAAATGACACACCAAACCCCACATATTAATAGTGGGAGACTTCAAGACCTCATTTTCACCATTGAACAGGTCTGCCAGACAGAAAGTTAACAGAGAAATAAGGGAACTAGCAGATGTTATGACTCAAATGGTCATAAAGAACATGTACAGAGCATTTCACTCAAACAAAAAGAATATACCTTGTTCTCAGCCCCCTATGGAACCTTCTCTACAATTGATCACATACTTGGTCACAAAGCAAATCTCAAAAGATATAAAAAAGTGGAATAAACCTCTGCATCTTAGTGGATCACCATGGATTAAATTTAGAATTCAATAACAACACAAACTACAGCAAACCTACAAATTCATGGAAACTGAACAACTCTCAACTGAATTACCACCGAGTCAAGGAAGAAATAAAGAAAAAAATTAAGGACTTCCTAGATTTCAATGACAATGAATGCACAACATACCCAAATTGATGGGCCACTATGAAAGCAGTGCAAGAGGAAAGTTCATAGCACTAAATTCCTACGTAAAGAATTTGGAGAAATCTCATACTACAGACTTAACAGCACACCTGAAAACTCTAGAACAAAAAGAAGCTAACCTACCCAGAAGGAGTAGATGGCAGGAAATAATCAAAGTCATAGTTGAAATCAACAAAATCGAAACAAAGAGAACAATACAAAGAATCAGTGAAATAAAGAGTTGATTCTTTGAGAAAATCAACAAGATAGATAAACCCTTATCCGAACTAACCAAAAGGCAGAGAGATAATATCCAAAATAACAAAATCAGAAATGAAAAGGGGGCATAACAACAGACATTGAGGAAATCCAGATAATCATTAGGTCATACTTCAAAAACCTGTATTTTACAAAATCAGAAAATCTAAAAGAAATGGACAATTTTCTTGGTAGGTATCACATGCCAAAACTAAATCAAGACCAGATAAATAACTTAAGTAGACTTATAACCCCTAAGGAAATAGAAGAAGTTATTAAAATTCTCCCATCAAAAAAAGCTGAGGACACAATTTCTAATGCCTTTTTATTACCTATCATATTAAACCTTGTGAATATTCAATATATTTTCTTAAATATTGCTTAATTTGCTAAATAGATTTATAAAATCCTATTCTAACAATAAAATTTAATTTCCATATATACATTATAATGTATATTACTACACACTTGCTACTATGTAAGAACTGGTGATTAAATCATGCCTATAATGATTGTATAATTCATTTTATTTTCAATGTAAATAGAATAAATAGCTTGTATACTTTTGGCAAAAAATAAAATTAGACCTTATGAATTAAAAATGTGATAGGGAAGTGTTGCCTATCCAACTCAAACAGTACAATTTTAATGCCTGATCTCTTATATCCATGGCTTAACATATACTGCTCTATAACACTTTCTAAATCAGTGGTTCTCAACATGTGGATCATGACTCTTTAGGGAGGTTGAATGACTCTTTCACTAGTGTCCAGTATCAGATACTCTGAATAACAAACACAGTGTGATTCATACCACTAGCAAAACTATAGTTATGAAGTAGCAATGAAACAATTTTATGGTTTGGGGTCACCACAACATGAGGAACTGTATTAGGGAGACAAAGCATTAGCAAGGTTGAAAACCATTGCTTTAGCTGATGACAAACATATTTAAGTATTTTTAAGTCTACTTTCACCACTAAGTGTGTTTCACTTTTGTTTTTAGTTAGTTCTTCACTATTATTGTGCATTTTATATTTGGAATAGTAGGTGTAAGGAGACAGCACAATAAGATGATGCTATAAATCATCTGTTATATAGCAAGAAATTTTAAAAAACTTTTTACTGATTCTTTGTGGATTTCACATTATGCATCTGGATCCCATTCATCTCTCCATACCTTAATATCTGCCCTCTGCACTTCCAATCTTCTCCAAAACAAAATAAACTAAAATAAAATAAAATTTAAAAGAAAAACAAAAAAAACCCCACAACCAAACAAATTAAAGTTTCAAAGATCACCCAGATCAGCATGGCCCTGAGGCAGCGAGGCCCACAAATGCCAACATGTCCCTAAGTGACAGTTTAGAACCTAGGCATCATCTTGGCCTTTCACTGTAACAGCAGCCATGGACATCAACACAGACCCTTGTTGCAGTAGAGACATGGATCCAGACATGGCCCTCAGCCACAGATCAGGTCTGGATGTTATCATGGCCCTGGGCAACACAGGCCACCCAGATCTGTATGGCCCAAGCAGCAACTTGACTCTCAAACACCAATATGGCCTCAGGCTCAACCAAGACTATGGGCATCTGCATGACCCTTGGTGGCAAAAGGAGCCGCAGACATCAACACAGCCCATCTGTAGCAGGGCCATGTACCAAGACAAGACCATTGGCCACAGTCTGGGTAAGACATCACCATAGCCTCTTAGACTGACATGGTCCCAATCAGGGCACATTTCTCAGACACCAACATGGTCACAGGTGGTGGCCTAGACTCCAGGTGTCTGCAGGGCCCTTGGTAGTAACAGGAGGCACAGACATTAACACAGCCACCATGGCTGCAGGCTCTGTCAGGGACATAGCCTTTGGCTTCAGCTCAGGCCTGAACATCACCATGGTCCCACATGGCAAGCAGGCTACCCACATTAGCCATTTCCTCACCAACCTCACTTCTTCAGATCTATCTCTCTCCCCAGCATATGAACCATTCTGCCTCTCTCTCCCTCATTTCCCCACCATATACTTGCTCACTGTAATGATGCATGACCAGAGGCACTAGGCATCTTGTGCTTGACTTCTGCCTACCCAGGTCAACTCTTCTGAGGCGAAGCTGTGGCTGTTCTCCTCATGCCCTATGCTATAAGAGTGTAAATTTGAACATAATCCATGATTTTTGGTTTATTGGTTTTTAAATAAATCCAGCTATCTGTCTTAGGAAGACACTTCACAACTTACAACTATATATCATTGTGATAAAAAAGGGAAAACATATTTTGTTTCAAAAGACATCCATATGTGCCTGATATTTGATAGTTTACTGTATATCATTATATAATGATTTAAAAGAGAACTGTTGAATCTAGATGAAGAAGTAAACATTAAAATGATAGCTCAAAAGCAATAACATGCTTATTCCAGCCTCTGCCTTTGTATTTTATTAAGTACACAACACCCAAAGTTCAGAAACAGTGTACATTATGTACTACTGATATCAGGTATTTAATATAGTAGATTCTGTAAGTATTTTATGAACAATTACCAAAATCCTTTGAATGAACAATAGTTTTGTCAACATTTTATTTTTACATATAATGGCCAAAATAAAAATCATAATGATATGATTTCAAGTAGGTATATGTAAAACTTAATAATTTAAATGAGTCTAAATCATAGAAATCTTTAAAAATTGGATGTAGAAATCTGGACAATACAAAAAATAGGAAGCATTTAGCATGGAAATATGATAAAAATGAATGCAAATGGTTTCAGCTCATTTAACAGACACTAAAAGTGAAACTATCTGTTGTCTCCAAGAAACACATAATTAGCAAAGCCACTCACAAACTAAGAGATGGTTATGAAAATAGTGAATTACTGGAAACAGAAAGCAAGCTGGCATAGCTATTTTGATACCCGCTAAATTACACTGCAAACTAACGCTAGTCAGAAGAAATGAAGATGACTATTATCTATTAATAAAGGTATACATCACTAAGAAGATGTAATAATTGTAAATATTCATGCATCAAATATTGAGGATGTTTATTTCATATCACAAATACTAAAAGGCATAAAAGGTCAGGTAGGTGAGGATACAGTAAATGTGGGAGTCTTCTGTACCTCACTCTTATCTTTAGATAGGGATTCCAAACTTAACATCAACAAAGAATCTTTAAAGATAAACTATACCATCGATCAATTGGATTGCAAAGATAACTAGAGACCATTCCTTTGAGCAGATACAAAATATACATGCTTCTCAGTATCCCATGGGTCTTTCTCTGAAACTGATGGCATTATACTAGTAATCAAGTCTGAACACATACAAAAGAATAGAAAAATATATAATTTTATCTTCTCAAATCACTGTGAGTTAGAAGAAATGCAAAAAATCCACAAATAAGTAACATAGAAAATGTAGCATTTGTCCTCTGAGTCTGACATGCTTCACTTAATATAATTTTCAGATCCATCCATTTCCTTCAAGTTTCAAGTTTTCTTTTATCTTCATGACTATATATATATATATTATATTATATTATATATAATATATATATATATATTATATACATACACACACATACACACATACACATACACACACACACACACACATATGTAACAGGATTTCTTTTGGGCCACCAACCAGCTTCCAAATCATGACACAGAGACTTCTTATTAGTTATGAATGCTCATCCTTATCTTAGCTATTATGTAAATCTATTTCTCTTTATCTCCATTTTGCCTAGTGGCTTTTTACTTTTCTTTCCTTCTGTATATCTTACTTTCCTGCTGTCTCCATGTCTGGCTGTTAGCTGCCTGGCTTCTGGCCCTAAGTATGTCCCTTTCTTTGTCCCTGCTTCTCTTCTCTCCTCTTCTCTCTCAAGCCTAAATTTCTCCTCCTACTTATTCTCTCTGCTTGCTAGCCCTGCTTATTCCTCCCCTGACTAGCTATTGGTCATTTAGCTTTTTATTAGACCATTCAGGTGCCTTAGGCAGGCAATGTGAAATAAATGTAACACATCTTTATATAATTAAAGAAATTCAGCAAAATCAAATGTAACACACTCTTACATCATTAAACAAATACAGGATAAAAAAATGTAACACACCTTTACACAGCAAAGTAATATTCCATGGCATAAACAAATGTAACAATCTTTACCTAGTTAAAGTAATATTCCGCAATACATATATTTTTCTTTATCCATTTGATTAAGGCAATTCCATTTCCTTGCTACTGTGAATAAAGCAGCAATAAGCATGTATTTTCAAATACCTTCAAGGTAGTATATAGAAACCTTGGATGTATAGTTTTATATTTGCTAAGTGCTAAAATACTCTGCAAAAAGCAACTCAAGGAAGTCTCATATTTATTTCCACGTACTATCCCATCATATTGGGAAGAAGCTTGAATCATCTAGTCACATGACATCCACAGTTAAGAGTAGAGAAAAATAATTGTATGCATTCTATTTGTTTGCTTATGCTCAGTTCAGTTTCTCTAGTCATGCAGTTCAGGAACACCAGCCTAGGAAATGGTGCCACACACAGTACTCTAGATATTCTCATATCAGTTAAGTTACTTAAGACAATCCTCCTCAGACACATCCACAGGCCATGTAATATATGCAATCCCTCGTGGACATTCTCATTCCAGGTGATTCTAGGTTGTATCAAGATGACATTTAGAGGTAAACATTACAGTCTCAGAGTGATATATCTGCATCATATGTTGGTTCTATCTTTAGCCCTTCAAAAGACCTCCATGCTGATTTTCATAGTACCTTCAATGTTTACTTTCTCACCTTTAGTGAATAATGTTACCTTATTTCCCACATTTGTATTTCTTCTTTTAAGAGCTAACTCTTTAATACATTGGCCCATTTATTGACTGGAAGTTTTGGTTTTTGAAGTTTTTAGGCATCAGCCTCATGTCTGAAATATAACTGATACACATTTCCCCCCATTTTATACACAGTCTATTCACTTTTTCTTGATAGTTCCCTTTGCTGTGCAAAGGATTTTTATTTTATGCAATCCCATGGGGTAATATATTATGTACCTTAATAAAATTTCCCTGAATATCAGAGGACAGAACAAGTCACTACATGAAACACAGAATCCAGGCAGTGATGATACACACCTTTAATCCTAGCACTCAGGAGGCAGAGATCTGTCTGGATCTCTATGAGTTCAAAGCCATCCTGGAATACCTGAGATTGACTCAGTCTAGGAGAGAAACAGAGCCAGGCAGTGGTGGCACACACTTTTAATTCCAATACTTGGGAGTCACACATATTTAATCCCAGCATTTGAGATCTCACACCTTTAATTCCAATATTTGGGAAGCACACATACCATTAATCCCAGCACTAGGAAGGAAGTGATGACTGGGTAGAGAAAAGTATATAAGGCATGAGG
This sequence comes from Neotoma lepida, assembly GCA_001675575.1. Taxonomy (NCBI): domain Eukaryota; kingdom Metazoa; phylum Chordata; class Mammalia; order Rodentia; family Cricetidae; genus Neotoma; species Neotoma lepida. The sequence goes on from LZPO01087156.1 coordinate 273,575, forward strand.
AGACAGGAACTAAAGGCTTTTCAGCTGGAGAGCCTTTTCAGGCTGAGGAGTCCTAGAGGTAAGACGTGGCAGTGGCTTGTTCCTTTGTCTCTATGATCTTTCAGAATTTACCCCAATATCTGTCTTCTGGGTTTTTTATTAAAAGACCATTTAGTAATTCATGTTACAATCCCAGTTTTAATTTTTTTTAATTATTTCCTCTGTGATTGGAATTCTATTTGGAAAGTTCTGCTTAAGTCTATGTCTTGTAGCACTTTTAGCATTTCATGTTTTAGATTAAAGACTTTGATATATTTTAAGGGTTTTTTTGTAACCAGGATAAGAAAAAATGGATCTAAATTCCTTCTTATGAAATGAATAATCAGCTTTGCCAACACATTTGTTGAATAGACTTATTTTTGTCATGTTTCTGATGTCATTGTCAAAAATTAGATGATTTAAAGGAAGAGCCAAACTGTGTTACAAACTAAAAATTAAGACAGAACACCTCAGTCAGAACAACAGATGAGTGACCCACCTGCCCACAGAACTCATCCACTACTGAGATCCTAGATTCAGTTTCCAAAAACCCACTCCACTGACCTCTCAATCCTGCTCCAAGCCCCTGCCTCTACCTCTGGTGGACTCCCCCTGCTCAGGTGAAGACTAGAACAATCATAAGAACAGGTGAGTGAACTGCCTGCTCAAGCAACTGCCCCACTCCCTGGATTCCATCCCTAAAGACTGATTCCACTGCCTCCTACCCCAAAACCATACCCTCCCACTGCTGTACTCACAGCCTCAACTTGGGTGGACTTACACTGCCCAGGATCCATCCAGTCCAGTCAAAAGAACAGGTTCAGGCCATATCAGTTAGAAGAACTGGTGTAGGCCAGAACAGGTTGAAGAATAGGTGTAGGCAAAGCAAGCTAGAGAAACAGATAGGCTAACACAGGCAGAGATACCCAGCTGGACCAGAGAACACACCTACTGCCAGAAACACAGATAGATGGCTCACCAGTAGACCTCCTCCACTTAGACAGTGCCCCTAACCCCACTCCCCTCCTCCTAATCATATCTCAACCCCTAATTCTGGCAGTGACCTCTTGCTGCACCAAAGGCCCAGCTAGCCACTGTAAGTCCAGTCCTCAACTTGAACAGGGATTCGATACTAGATCAGAGTCCATGCTGCCACCAGAATTACAGGTCATCAAGACAAGAAGACCAAAGAGGAACCAGAAATCAAGGAACAGAACACCTATCCTAAAAAGAATCAGAAATCAACACCTAGACCTGTAATCATCTCAAACCCAGATGCCTAAACTCCAGTAAAAGAACAAAATCAACAACAGAAATGGAATGGAAATATGGCATCGCCTTAGCCCAGCTATCCTACAACAGCAAGACCTGAGTATTCCAACACAGCTGCAGCAGAAGAAAAAGGCATAAAACAAATAGACTCTTGAATGGCTATTCTTTGTTGTCAACTTGACTATATCTGAAATGAATTATAATCCAGAAATGGAGGGCAAACCTGAGATTCAGATCTTGAATCAGGATAACAACATCCCTTTGATTTTGATCTTGAAGCTGGAAGACACAGGCTTTTGATCCATATATTGAAGTGGGATGACACATTCCTTTAATCTGAGCCACATCTGCCTGAAGCCTATATAAGGACAATGGAAGAAGAAAGATTTCTTTATTATTTGTCTGCTTGCCTTCACCTCGACAGTGTGTCCATTTCTTTACCTGCACTGGAGCTTTCTTCTTCAGGATTCCACCATATACAGAAGATCAGCCAAGACACCCAGCCTTGTAGAATTGAACTGAGCAGCTACTAGATTCTTGAACTTACCATTCACAGTTAACCATTGTTGGATTGCAGTCTATAAGTCTGTCCAATAAACTCCCTTTATCTAAATTATTGTATATATATATATATATATATATATATATATATTATTTAAAATATATATTCATTTAATAAGTTCTGTAACTCTAGAAAACCCTCTTTGACTAATACACATTTTGTTACCTCAGTGATTCTAGATAATATATATTCTAGAAATATAAGGATGAATCTTTTAAGTTTCTGGAGTAGGCTTTTTAATTCACTAGCACCTTCAAATTCCAGGTACAAATAAACAGCCTAAGGATTTCTAAGTGTGCCTGGAAGAGAATCTTCTGTCCTGCAGCCTCAGCTTGAGCTGCGGAAAATCAGACTGAAGCCCTCACTATAATGTCGGTTGAATTATAGCAAAAATTCAAGTCTCAGCCTCAGAGAGCACCAACAGTTAACGTAAGAGCATTAGTTGGTAAGGAATTGGATCCTCTAACTTGTGATGGAGATGTGTGAGGGGACTATATTGAAGCTGAGAACTTTGAAACCTCGGATTCTCAAGGAATATCTCACCTGAGGAAGTAGTACTCTCATCCCAACCCTTTGAAATATTCCCTTTTTCACTGCTCTTGGTGTTTTTATTGTTGTGAAAAGACACCATGACCACAGCAACTCTTATAAAGAAAAACATTTAATTGAGGGGGTTTGTTTACAATTTCAGAGGTTCAGTCAATTATCATCACAACAAGGAGCATGTCAGTATGCAGGCAGATGTTGTGCTGGAGAAATAGCTTAGAGTACTACATCTTGGAGGCAACAGGAACTCAATTGAGACACTGGGCAGTATCTGACTGTAGAAAACCTCAATGCCCACCACAAAAGTGAAACACTTCCTCCAGCAAGGCCAAAAACATGCCAACAAAGCCAAACCTCCTAATAATAGTGATACTTCCTATGAGACTATGGGAAGCAATTACATTCAATGTACCATATTCCAGGACCTGACACCAATAAGCTTTTAACAACACCATAATACAAAATTAATTTACTCCAACTTCCAAAGTCCCCATAGTCTATTACAGTCTCAACAATGTTTTTAAAATCCAATGTTGAAATTTTTTTCTGAGATTCATGCAATCTCTTAATTGTAATCACCTATAAAATTAAAATAAAAATAGGTCCTATACTTCCAACATATATAATGGCACAGGATATATACATTACCATTCCAAAATAGGGAAGGGAACACAGCAAGGAAATACAGCTAGGCAAGCTCCTAACTCTGAATCTCCATGTTTGATGTCAAAATGCTCACCAAAATATCCAACTATGTTCAGCTTTGTTGACTGCAACATACTTCTTTCTCCTGGACTGGTTCCACTGCCTATTATTAGCTCTCCTTGGAAGGCATTACACAACTCGGGCACTTCTAACATTTTGGGGTCTCCAAGGCAATCCAGGCTTCAACTTCATAGTGTCACCAATGGCCATTCTGCTAGGCCTCCATTCAGAGACACCCCTGGCATATGCCTCACCTCAGTGGCTTTATTCCATAACCTATTTCTTCTATCCTTAACTCTAAATCCATAACCATGTGGCAAAAGCTGACAAGTTATACTGCTTGTTGCGGTTGGAACATTACCCTCTCATTTAACTATATCTTCAACAGCTTTCTGTCTTTTATCAACAAGCTCTGTTGTTCTGAAATTTGCTCTATACAGCAGGCTGTCCTCAGACTCATAGATCTACCAGCTTCTGCCTTCCCAATGCTGGGACTTAAGGTGTGCCCTACCATTCCAGGCTCTAAGCATTTCTTTAGTTTCTTTCCACAAGTTGGAAATTCAGATGGGTGGGATCTTGCCCTGAGGTCACCATTCCATTGATTCCATTTCTTAATCTGTTTATCTCCTTGAACACAGAATTAAGCTCTATTACACTATGTGGTACTCTTTTTCTCCTGAAATTTTTCATTTTGTATTTTACCCTTCTCATCTTGCTCCTTTTTGTTATAAATCTTCATTACAGTTACCACTAAAAACCACACAACAGAGTCTATACTAGGCTGTTTTGAGATTTTCTCTTGTCAATGGAATTATTCCAAAACTCTTCATGTTAACTTCAGACAGACTCTTCAGATAAGGTCAAAAGGCAGCCACTTTTTTCACCAAAACATCAAAGAAAAATCTCTAGACCACATACTAAAATTCCTCTCGTCTGAAACCTCTTGAATGAGTACCGACTCTTGAATGAGTACCGACTCATCATACTGAGCACCACTGTCCTCCATGCTCCTACTAGTATGGCCCATTAATCAGCCATTAATTAATTAATTAATTAATTAACATTCCACGCCTCTCATAACACAAAGTACCAAAGACCAAATTCCTCCAAACACGAACATGGTCAAGCATATCACAGCAATGCCTCAGCCCCTGGTACCAACTTCTGTCTTAGTTAGGGTTTTATTTTTCTTTTTTTGCTGTGAAGACACCATGACCATAACAACATTTAACTGAAAGTAACTTGCTTACAGTTTCAGAGGTTTAGCCCATTATCATCATGGCTGGGAGCATGCTGGTGTGCAGGCAGAGACGGTGCTGAAGGAATAGCTTAGAGTCCTACATCTTAGAGGCAACAGGAAGTTGACTGAGACACTGGGTAGTATCCTGAGCTTAGGAAATCTCAAAGCCTGCCCCCACAGTGACACACTTTCTTCAACAAGGCTATACCCACTCCAACAAAGACATACCTCCTAATAGTGCCACTCCCTATGAGATTATGGTGTCCAGTTACATTCAAACTATGATATCACCTTTCACTAAGTTAATTAATCTTTCTGTATCTGCTAAACCAGTGGTGAGTTTTTCTGAAGGAAAATGCCAGGTAAGACAATACTTTTCTTCCCCCAGGGCCCACAAATGTTTGCCTATAGACCTATAATGAGACTCAAGACAAAGCAGGCTCCTAGATTAGAGGTAGAAAGTATAGTTCATGAGGATGCATGCTACCTACTAAGAAACTTAATGATTTTTCTAATTCTTTCAAGCCAAAGTCTGAGGTATATGTGTGAGAATGGATTTTAAGGGTGTGGGATAATGTTGGAAGGAACATAAAATTAGATTAGGCTCAGTTTATTGATATGGAACCACTGAGTGGAGATTCTAGGTTTAATATGGAAACTTGAAAAGTTAAAAAAAATAGTTAAAAAAAGGTGTCAGATGATGTTGTTTGAATGGTTGCCTGAAGTGTTTATCCAAAGATGGCCTACTGAAAAGGAGTTGGAGATGCCTAATATCCCTCGGTTTAGTGTTGATGAAGGAATTTTAAGGCTCATGGAAATTGCAATGCTAGAGTGGGTACACTGTGTAAAACTTAATCTTCCCCAATGGGAAGGTCCAGAAGACATGCTTCTTATGAATCCTATAAGGTAAACAATGGTGACAGGGGCACCAGCACATTTAAAAAGTTTTGTGGTCTCCCTTTTCCTTGTGCCAGACCTTAGGGTTAGAGATGCTGTTGCTCAGTTGGACAAATTAATTGCAATAAGTTTAATTGGGCCCCAAGGTAGCAGTGACCAGGTGGCAGCATTGAATCACCAGATGTAAGGTGAACATAATGATCATAATGGGCAGTGTAGACAAAATAATGATCATAATGACCTAACCCATAATGGTCAGCACAGGCAAGGTGAATTTTATAGCGACATGACTCCTTTGGACCTTTGATACTGGCTAATCAGTCATAGTGTTTCAGGCATGAAATAGTTGAGAATACTACTACATTTTTGTTTGACCTGTCTAAGCAGAAAAATTCTCAAACAAGTTAAAGTAATCCTGCATTTGATAATGACAAAAGGCAATCTCAGCCAGTGAATCAATGTCCAAACTTTAAGCAATTTATAGACCCAGAACCAAATGAATGGAGGGGTGGTCAGATTCTGCTGAAGAAGGACCTTGATAAGATATCTAAAATTTTTTCAGTTAGCCTTTCTCCAGTTCTTCCCCACAGGAACCTAAGGCATTTTAGAAGAATAATTGTATAATGAGAGAAAGGAAACAATAAGACTATATAGGGTCTGTTGGATACTGGTTCTGAAGATGCTAATACCAGGATATCCCAAGAAACATTATGGCCCTTGAGTTCAAGTAGGGGCTTATGGAGTCCAGATAACTAATGGAGTTTTGGCTGATGTCTGACTCACAGTAAGTCCAGTATGTCCTGTAAGGACTCTGAACTCATCTATTGTTTATTTCCCCAGTTCTAGAAAGTGTAATTTGGATAGATATACTTAGAAGTTGGCAGAATTCTCACATCGGTTTCCTGACCTGTGGAGTGAGGGCTATTATGGTTGGAAAGACTAAATGGAAGCCTTTTTAGTTGCTTCTGCCAAAGAAAAGAGTAAATCAAAGACGTTATCGAATCCCCAGAAGAATTGCAGGAATTAGTGCTACCTATAAGGACTTGAAAGCTGGCGGGGTAGTGGTTCCTACCACACCTCTTATTAACTGGCCTATCTGGCCAGTGTAGAAGATAGATGTATCTTGGAGAATGACAGTTGAGTATCAAAAATACAATAAAGTAGTAACTGATTGCAGCTCCTGTACCAGATGCAGTATTTTTATTTGAGCAAATTAACACATTTCTTGGTACACAGTTTGTAGCTACTGATCTCAAGAATGCCTTTTTCTCAGTCTCTATCTGTAAGAACTATCAGAAGCAATTTGCTTTCAGTTGGCAAGGCTATCAGTATACTTTTACTGTTTTGCCTCAAGGATATATTAAATTTCCTGCCCTGTATGATAACATAGGTGGAAAGGATATTGTTCATCTGTCTCTTTCATAAAATATCACACTGGTGCACTATATTGACAATATTATGCTGATTGGACCATGTAAGCAAGAGGTGGCAACAACATTGAACTCATTGATAACACATATGTGTATCAGAGGATGGGATATAAATCCAGTGAAAATTGAAGGATCTTGTACCTCAGTGAAATTCTTAGGAGTACAGTGGTGTGGGGCATCCTCTGGAGGTAAAGGATAAGTTATTGTACCTGGCTTTTTCCACCACCAAGTAAGAAGCACAATGTTTAGTGGGCCTATTTGGATTCTCAAGACAGCACATTCCCCACTTAGGTGTGTTACTCGGGAACTGATATGGAATTCTGTTAGCTTTGTGTGGGGTCTGGAGGAGGAGAAGGCTATTCAACAGGTTCAGGCAGATGTGCAGGTTAATCTACCACTTGGACCATATGGTCCGGCAGACCCTATGGTACTTGATGTGTCAGTGGCAGATAGGGGTACTGTTTAGAGTCTTTGACAGGCTCTTACAGATGAATCACAGAAGAAACCTTTGGGATTTTGGAGCAAGGTTCTACCATCAGCTGCAGACAAATATTTTCCCTTTGAAAGACAGTTCTTAGCCTGCTATTGTGCTTTAGTGGAAACAGCATTTGACAATGGACCATCAAGTTACCATGCAATCTGAACTACCCATCATGACCTGGGTGTTATAAGACCCACCAAGTCATAAAGTAGGATATGCGCAGCAGCAATCTAATATCAAATGGAAGCCATATATGTTCTATCAGGCCCAAACAGGTCCTGAAGGCACAAAGAATTTACATAAAGAAGTTGCCCAAATGCCTATGCTTCTACTCATTTTACAATGCCATCTGCTGCCAAAAATGTACCTATAACCTCCTGGGGTATTACCTATGCTTGGATAACTGAGGAAGAGAAGACTAACACCTGGTTTACTGATGGTTCTGCACATTATACAGGCAATATCCAGAAGTGTACAGTTGCAACATTACAACCTCTTTTGGGTACAACCCTGAAAGATACTGGTGAAAGGAAATCTTTACAGTGAGCAGAACTTCAAACAGTTGACATGGTATTACAGTTTGAAAGAAGAAATGGTCAGATATGTGATTGTTCACTGATTCATAGGTTGTAGCCAATGGATTGGTTGTATGGTCAATCAGAAAGAGCGTGATTGGAAAATTGATGAGAAATACATTTGAGTAAGAAGTATGTGGGTAGATCTCTCCAAATGGGCAAAGGATGTGAAGATACTTATGTTCTATTTAAATCCTCATCAAAAGAAGGGTAAATTCAGCTGAGGAGTTCAGTAATCAAGCAGATTGGATGACCTGTTTTTGGGCAGTCAGTCTCTTTCTGCAGCCATTCTTATCATTGCCCCATGGACAAATGAAAAAAGTGGCCATGGTTGCAGAGATGGGGGTTATGCATGGCCTCAACAACATGGCCTTCTACTCACTGAAGCTGATGAGGCTACAGCTGCTGCTGAGCCCAGAAATGGCATAATTTCCTATGTGACCAGTGAGGAACCTCGTGCCAGGTTGACTATATTGGACAACTTCCTCTGTAATAAACAGTCCTTTGTCTTTTGTGGCAGGGTCCTGTGCTGTTCCCTTTGGGGGACAGACTCTGGAAGGATGTTAAAACAATTAGCTCAGTTTATTCAGGAAGAAGCAAGCCTTATATACCCTCCACCTTGCCCTGAGGGAAGGTCTGATGAATATGCATCTGCTGATGTGACATGGCTGACTCTCATTGGTCCAGGGCATCTCAGATCATATCTTAGCTGTTGTTGCTAAGGCCCTTAGGCAGACCCAGGTTGACTCTCAGGAAGTATCTTATTATTGGTTTGGGCCAGCTTGCCCTCAAGCCTGTTACGGCTGAGTCATCCCACAGTCCTTACTGTGGTATATGCATATTCTGGTGATTGATTTGCCTTCCCTCCAAGTAATGCTTCTGCCAAAATCATCATCTGTGGATTTAGAGTGCTTTATCCACTGACATGGTATTCCACACATTATTGCTTTTGTCAAAGGAACTCACTTCACAGCCAGAGAAGTGTGAGAGTGGGCACACAATCATGAATCCACTGGTCTTAAAATGTTCTTCACGATTCTAAAATAGCTGCCCTGAACAAAACATGGAACGTACTTTTGAAGACACAGTTACAGCACCAATTAGGTGGTAGCAGCATGGAGGGCTGGGGATCTCCAGAAGGCAGTATGTGCTTTGAATCAGCATCCATTATATAGTACTGTTTCTTCCATAGCTGGGATCCACAGGTACAGGAATGAAGGCGTGGAAAAGGGAATATTTCCACTCTCTCTCACCCCTAATGACCTACTAGGAAAGTTTTCACTTCCTGTTCCTGCAACCGTAAGTTCTGCAGGCCTAGAAGTTTTGGATCCAGAGCAGGGAGTGCTCCTGCCAGGAGCCACAACAAACATTCCATTAAACTGGAAACTCAGACTTCCCTTTGTTCACTTTAGGTTTCTAATGCCCTTAAACCAACAGGCTAAGAAAGGAATAACGGTTTTAGGAGGGATGATTTATCCAGACTACAATGTAGAAATTGGATTGTCTCTCTTCAGTGGAGTATGATGGATTATGCCTACTTTAGGGTATCTCTTGGTGCTACCATGCCCTGTGATTAAAGTCAATGGGAAGCTACAACAACCTAATCCGGGCAGGATGACAAAGGGCACAGACCCATCAGGAATGAAGGTATGGTTTGCTCCTCCAGGAACTTAGCCAAGACCTGCTGACATGCTTGCAGAGGGTAGAGGATATACAGAATGGGTAGTAGAGGAAGGTTATAAATACCATCAAAGGCCAAATGACCAATTACAAAAATGATAATTATAATTGACTGGAATGCTTCTGTTTTATTGTGTTAAGAATACATTTGTGAAGATACTTGTGGTTTCTTTCAATTTCTTTAACATCAATTAAGAAAATATCAATGGTTACCATATTTAAGTATGAGATACTAAAAGAATGACCTCCAAAGGACATTGCCATCTATGCTAAATTTATAATTCAATTATGGTTGTATGAGGGATAGTTATATCATGTTAGGCATAATTATGGTTAAATACATAATGCATTTGTGATTGTACTTAGGATAGTTATGTTTAGGCAATATTATGGCTTGGTTACTGTTTTCATTTGGAAATTAATCATGACATAAGGAGACATGATTGTGTGTCAAGTTGGCAAGGAGTGGATTGTGATAGCTATTCTTGGTTGTAAACTTGATTATATCTGGAATGAACCAAAATCCAGAAATGGAGGGCACACCTGTGATCCATATCTGAAGCCAAGAAGACATAGGCTTTTGAGCTGGACCTTGAGGTTAGATGACATACACCTTTAATCCAGACCTTGAGGCAGGAAGGCACACCTTTAATCTGGGCCACACCTTCTGCTGGAAACCTATATAAAGACAATAGAAACAGGAAGGTTTCCTTCATGTGTGTCTGTTTGACCTCACATTCCCATTATCTACTCCTTCACTGGCATTGGAGCTTACTTTTTCAGGATTCCAATATATACAGAAGATCAGCTAAGATCCCCAGCTTCATAAGGCTGAGCAACTACAAGATTCTTGAACTTTCCATTCACAGTTAAACATTGTTGGATTAGTTGTACTGCAGTCTGTAAGTCATACCAAAAAATTCTATATTATATATATATATGGAATTCATATATATAAAGATATTTATTAATAAATATATAAAATAAATTTATAAATTTTATGTATACATATATATGACACAGAGAGAGGTTATGTGACTCTAGAGAACATTAACTAATACAGACTTCAAACCAAAATTAATCAAAAGAGATGGAGAAGGACATTTCATACTCATTTAACAAAAAAATCCACCAAGAAGACATGCCAATTCTTAACACTTTGCCCCAAGCACAAGGGTACCCACATTTGTAAAAGAAGCATTGCTAAAGATTAAAACACACATTGAACCTCACAAATTAGTAGTGGGAGACTTCAATATCCTACTGCCTCCAATGGACAGGTCATCTAGACAAAAACTAAATAGAGAAATAATGGAGCTAACTGACATAATGAATAAAATGGAACTAATGGATAAGTAGAGTATTTCACCCAAACACAAAAGAATATACTTGCTTCTCAGCACCTCAATGAACGTTCTCCAAAATTTACCTTATAGTCTGTCACAAAGAAAGTCTCAAAAGATAACAAGAAAATTGAAATAATCCCATATATCCTATGAGATAACCACAGATTAAAGCTCTATTTCAACAACAGTGGAAAAAACAAAAAGCTTATATACCCATGGAAACTGAACAACTACCTACTGAAATATTACTAGGTCTAGGCAAAAACAAAGAAAAATTTAAAACTTCCTAGAAATCAATGAAAAAGAATGTACAACATATCCAAACTTATGGGACACAATGAAAGCAGTGCTGAGAGGAAATGTCATAGAACTATGTGCCTTCATAAAGAAATTAGAGAGATCTCATACTAGTAACATTACTGCACATATAAAATCTCTAGAACAAAAAGAAAAAACACACCCAAGAGAACTTGATGGCAGGAAATAATCAAACTGAAGGCTGTAATCAATAAAATAGAAATAAAGAGAACAATACAAAGAATCAATGAAACAAAGAGTTGGTTTTTGAGAAAATCAAAATGATAGACAAACCCTTATCCAAACTAACCAAAAGGCAGAGAGAGAGCATCAAAATTTTAAAAAATTGGAAAATAAAAGGAGGAGACATTAGCAACATACCATAAGAAAATCCAAAGAATCACTAGTTAATACTTCAAAACCCTATACTCCACAGACTTGTAAAACCTAAAAGAAATGAACAATTTCCTTGAGATTTCTTGAGATATATCTTGTCAAGTTAAATGAAGATCAGATAAACAATTTAAATGAACCTATAACCCTTAAAGATATAGAAGTAGTCATTAAAAGTCTCCCAAACAAACAAACAAACAAAAATTAAAACAAAACAAAAACTGCCCAGGGCTAGATGTTTTTAGCTCAGAATTCTACATGAATTTAAAAGGAGACTTAATGCCTATACTCCTTAAATTATTCCACAAAATATAAACAGAAGGAACATTGCCAAATCATTTTATAAGCCCAAAGTCACCTTGATGCTGAAACCACACAATGAATCAACAAAAAAGAGAATTACAGACCAATATCCCTCATAAACATTCATGCAAAAATACTCAATAAAATATTTACAAACTTATTCCAAGAATTTGTCAAAAGATCATCTACCATGATCAAGTAGGTTTCATGCCAGATATGAAGAGATGGTTCAACAAATGAACATCTGTCAATGTAATCCACCATATAAACAAACTGCAAGAAAAAAAAAACATAATCATCTCATTAGACTCTGAAAAGGGTTTTGACAAAATCCAATATCCGTTCACGATAAAAGTCTTGGAAAGATCAGGGATATAAGGGTCAAACCCAAATATAACAAAGGCAATTTATAGCAAGTCAACATCAAATTAAGTAGAGAGAAACTCAAAGGAATTCCATTAAAATCAGAAACAGGACAAGACTGTCTACTACTTTCATCTCCATCCCATATAGAACTTGAAGTGCTACTTATACCAATAATACAACTAAAGGAGATCAAGGGGATAGAATTTCGAAAGTGTGGTGGTTTGAATGTAACTGGCCTCCAAATAATCTCATAGGGAGTGGCACGATTAGGGTGAGTGGCTTTGTTTGAGAGTGTATGGCCTTGTTGGAAGAATTATGTCACTGCAGGATGCAGGTTTTGAGGTCTTTTGCTCAAACTTTACTCAGTGTCACAGTCAATCGATTTCCTGTTGCCTCCATGATGTAGTAACACTCTCAGCTATAGCACCATATCTGCCTGCACAACGCCACTGAACCTCTGGAACTGTAAGTGAGCAACCCCATTTTAATGTATTCTTTATAAGAGTTACTGTGGTCATGGTATCTCTTCACAGCAATTAAAACACTAATTAAGAGAGACGTGGGTACCAGGAACTGGACTATTGCTGTGATAGGTCTGACAATGCACTTATTTGGAAGAATTTGGATTTTCATGCTTTGGGTTATGAAAGCAGTGGAATGCATCAAGCACAGATAAATGGGCTATATTAGCAGAAGTATGGAAGACAGTGCTAAGAGTTATTTAAACTCTCAGGGACTCACTCAAGATTTTTCAGAGAAGAATTTTAGTATGTGGCCTAGAGATCTTTTTTGTGATATTTTAGTGAAGAAAGTGACTGTCTTTTGCCCTTGTCTGAAGAGTCTGCCTGAGGCTAAAGTGAAGAGTTTTGGATTAATTCCAATGACAAATGGAAATACCAAAACAACCTGGTATAGACTTTGTCGTGTGGTTTTTAGTGGTAACTCTAATGAAGATTTATAATAAAAAAAGAGCAAGCTGAGAAGGATAAATTGCAAAAAGTAAATTTTGAGGAGAAAAAGAACACCCGTAAGTAGAATGGAGCTAAATACTATGTTCAAGGAGATAAACAGATTAAGAAAAGGAATAAAGGGAATGGTGACCTCAGGGAAAGATGCCACAAAGCTAAGTTCCCAACTTGTGGGAAAAAAAGGTTATAGCATGGAATGGTGGAACACACCGTTAGTCCCAGCAATGGGAAGGCAGAGACTGGTGAATCTATGAGTGTGAGGCCAGCCTGGTGTACACAGCAAGTTTCAGGACAGCCAAGCTTATTCAGTGAAAGACAGAAAGCTGTAACAGATGTAATTGAATGAGGGAGGCCATGTTCCAGCCCTAAGAAACAATTAAACTTGGCAGCTTTGGCCATGTGGTTCTGGGTTTAGAGTTAAGGAATAAAGCCACTGAGGCAAGGCATGTGTCAGGGGTGTCCCTGAATAGAGGCCTAGTAGAGAGTCCATTGGATGAAGCTGTGAAGTTGAAGCCTAGATTGCCTTGGAGAACCCAACATGTTAGAAGTGTCAGAGTTGTGAGATACCTGCTAAAGAGAGCTGCTAACAGGGAGTGGGACAAGCCCAAGAGAAAGAAGTATGTTGCAGTCAACAAAGCTGAACATAGTTGGATATTTTGGTGAGTATTTTGACATCAGACATGGATTTTCAGAGTTAGGCGTTTGACTAGCTGGTTTTTGGTCTCACACTTCTCCAGTATTTCCTTGCTATGCTCCTTTCCCTATTTTGGAATGGTAATATAAATATGCTGTACCATTATACATGTTGGAAGTGTATGACCTGTTTTTTTTTTATTTCAATTTTATAGGTGATTACAGTTAAGTGATTACATGAATCTCAGAAGAAATTTTGAAAATTGGATTTTAAAACATTGTTGAAACTGTGATAGACTATGAGGACTTTGAAAGTTGAACTAAATTTATTTTATATTATGGTGTTGTTATAAGCTTAATGGGGACAGGGAGTGGAATATGGTAGTTTGAATGTAATTACCCCCCCCCCAAATCTCATAGGGAGTATTGTTATTAGGAGGTGTAGCTTTGTTGACATGCGTATGGCTTTGCTGGAGCAAGTGTGTCACTGTGGTGGTGGGCTTTGAGGTCTTCTGCTCAAGCTTTGCTCAGTATCACAGTCAGTTGACTTCATTTTACCTCCAGATGTAGCACTCTCAGCTCTTGTACCACATCTGACTGCACACCTCCATCTTCCCTGTCATATTTAAAATGGACTGAATCTTTGAAACTATAAGTGAGCCACTGCAATTACATATTTCCTTTATAAGAGTTGTCATGATCATGGTGTTTCTTCACAGCAGTGACAACCCTATCTAAGAGAGAAAGGAAGAAGTCAAAGTATATTATAGATGATTATATATTATATATTATATATATATATTATATATTAAAGATGATTATTATAGTATACATGAAAAACCACAAATATTCAATCAGGGAACTCCTACAGCTGATGAACACCATCAGAAAAATGACTGGAACAAGATTAACAAAAAAAATCAGTAGCCCTTCTATATAAAATTGAGAAATGGATTGAAAAAGAAATCAGGGAAACAGCACCCTTTACAATAGCTATATATAACATAAAATATATTGGGCTAACTCTAACCAAGCAAGTGAAAGACCTGTATGATAAGTACTTCAAGTCTTTGAAGAAGGAAATTGAAGAAGACATTAGAAGGTGGAAAGATCTCCTATCCTCATGGATTGGTCCAATTAATATAGCAATAATTGTCCTCCTAATAAAAGCAATCTACATATTCAACCAATCTTGATTAAAATTCCAATGCAATTCTTTACAGACATTGAAAGAACAATACTCAACTTCATAAAGTAAAACAAAAAAACAAGGATAGCTAAAACAATCCTGTACAATAGAATAACTTCCAGAGGTATCACTATCCCTGATTTAAAGCTGTACTACAGAGCTGAAGTAATAAAAACTGAGTCATAATGGTATAAAAACTTATGGGTTGATCAAATGAATGAAATCAAAGACACAGATGTAAATCCACACACATATGGATATATAAGGTTTGATGAAGAAGCCAGAAATATACATGGAAAAAAAGAAAACATCATCAGTAAATGGTGCTGATCTAACTGGATGTCTGTATGTAGAAGAATGCAAATAGGTCCATATCTATTACTCTGCACAAAACTCAAGTCCAAGTGAATCAAAGATCTTAACATGTAATTAGAAACACTGAACCTGATAGAAAAGAAAGTGGAAAATAATTTTGAATACATTGGCACAGGAGACAACTTCCTGAACAGAAGATCAATAGCACAAGCACCACAATCAACAATTAAGAAATGAGACCTCATGAAACTGAAAATCTTCTGTAAGGTAAAGTTAAATGTTACTGAGACAAAATGGCTGCCCACAGAATAGGAAAAGATTTTCAGCAACATCACTTCTGACAGAGAGCTAATTTCCAAAACATAAAGAATTCAAGAAACTAGACATCAAAAAACCAAATAATCCAATGTAAAAATAGAGTAGAGATCTAAGCAGATAATTCTCATTAGAGGAATCTGAAATAGCTGAGAAACACTTAAAGACATGTTTAACATTCTTAGTCATCAGGGGAATGCAAGTCAAAAGGATTTTGAGATTCCATATTATACCTGTAAGAATGGCTAAGGTCAAAAACACAAGTGATAGCTCATGCTGGTGAGGATGTGGTTTAAGTGGAACACTTCTTTAGTTCTAGTGGGAGTGCAAACTTTGCAAATCATTATGGTAGTTTCTCAGAGTATTGGGAAGCTATACCACTCTAGGATATATACACAAAGGACACTCCATCCTGTCACAAAGGCACTTACTCAACTATGTTCATAACAGCTTTATTCATAATAGCCAGAAACTTTAAAAAATTAAGATGACCCTCACCTGAAGAATGGATAAATAAAATGTGGTATATTTATATAATAGAGTATTACTTAGCTGTTAAAACAATGACATCATGAAATTTACAGGCAAATGGATGGATCTAGAGAAAAGCCATCCTGAGTAAGTTAACCCAGATCCAGAAAGACAAATGTTATGTACTCACATTATAGGTAGATATTAGCTGTAAAGTTCAGGGTAATCATCCTATGACCCACAGACCCAGAGAGGCTAAGTAACAAGGTAGACTTAAGTGGGACACAAGGATCTCCCTGGGAAGGGGAAATAGATTTCACCAGTGAACTGTGGCCAGGTTTGGTTAGAAGCAGGAGAGATCAGGTAGGAAGGAAGGGTAGAGAAAATACTGGGAGAAATGACTGGAATTTAGTTATATTTTGGGGGTGAGGTGGAAAACTAGTGCAATGGAAACTCCATGGAATCTACATGTGTAACCCTAACAAATACTTCTAGTAATGGGGGATATGGAGCCTGAGTTGTCCATCTTCTATAACCAAGTAAGGCCTCAAGTGGAAGGACTGGGACACCAACATGGCTACAAAACCTTCGACCTGCAGTTTATCCTTCCAGAAGTGTATTCTGACTGGAGCCTAGCAGAATCATCATCGAAGAGACCAGAGAGAGTTTATTCAGCAATTGATGGGAGCAGATGCAGAGTCCCATATCCAAACTTTATGTGGACCTTGGAAAGTTCTATGGAGGATGGAGAGAAAGAATTGGAGGAACCAGAGGGATCATGTACACTACATGAACATGACCCACAGAATCAACTTACTGGGGCTCCCGTGGGCTCTCAGAGATAAGGGAGCATGTAGACCTTTGACCTAGGTCCTCTGTGTATATGTTACGGCTGAATAGCTTGGAGTTCTTGTGGGATTCCTAACAGTGGGAGCTGGGGCTGTCCCTGACTCTTTTTTTTTTCTGTTTGGTTTTTTTCCTCTTATTGTGATACCATCTCCATCCTTGATGTGATGGTATGTGTCTGGTCTTTCTTATTGTAGCTTGTTTTGCAGTGTTTGGTTGATGTCCCTGAGAGGTCTGCAAGTTTTTGAGGAGAGGCAAAGGTTGTGTGAATCTTGTGGAGAAGGGAGGTTGGAGAGAAAGCATGGGAGGAGGTGTAGGGATGAGAAACTGCAGTGTGGATGTAATATATGAGAGAAGAATTTAAAAAAGTAAATACATACTGCCAAATTTTTCTTTGAAGTTAATATTATCCTTATATCAAAACCATAAAAGGACACAATGGAAAATTATTGAACAATGTCTTAGTGTTCTACTGTTGTGAAGAGACATCATGACCATTGCAACTCTTGTCAAAGAAAGCATTTAGAGATTTGCTTATAGTTTCAGATGTTTACTCCATTTTCGTCATGGTGGAGGGCATGGTTGCATGCCAGCAGACATGGTCCTGGATGAGTAGCTGAAAGCTTCATCCAAATCCACATGCAGAAAGAGACTTTTGGCTTGACATGGGCTTTTGAAACCTCAAAGCCCACCTCCAGTTACACACTTCCTCCAACAATACCACATCTCCTAACCCTTTCAAATAGTTCTACTCTTTGTTGACTAAACATTCAGTTATATGAGTCTACGTGAGCCACACTAATTCAAACCACCACAACCAATTTCTCTGACTCTCATAGATACAAAAGTTTTCAACAAGAAATTTAAACACATTAAAAAGATCAGATATTATGTCCATGTCGGTTCCATCTCAGGTATGGAAGATTGCTTTAATATATCCAAATTAATATTGGGATGCAATATATAAATATACATAAAGATATATATGAATCAGTAACAACAGATATAGAAAAGACATTTGGCTCCATGATAGAGTGCTGGATAATCTAAGGAAATGCACAATAACCCTGTAGCCACCCTATATTGAATAAGGGAAAATTGAGAGCATTTCTTCTGAAATATTAAGTAACATTAATTGTCAAATTTCTCCACTCTTATTTGGTATAGCTGCTCAAAATCTTAGGCAGAGTGACAAAACATAATAAAATTTTAAAATGGATACAAATAGGACAGGAAGAAGTCAACTTTCCTCTATTTTTGTATGGTACAGTCTTATACTGCAGGATCCTAAAGATACTGCCAGAAAACTTTAGGTATCAAAAAAAAAAACTTGCAAAGAAGCAAGACACAAAATCAACTTATAAAACCAAGGAACTTCTAATACACCTAAATTAACTTGCTGAGAAATGTTAGGAAATATGTCATTTGTAATAACTTCAAAAATTAATAAAATACCTACTTAAAAACCTAACCAATGAGTTAAAAGGCCTCTGCAACGAATGGTTCATAGTACTCTGAAGAAAGAAGTTGAAGAAGGTACTATAAAATGGAAAAAACTCTCATTCACATGGACTTGCAGAAATAATATTTTGAAAATGGATGTATTACTGAAAGCAATATACAGATTCAATGAAATCCACAATGGCATTTGTCAGAGAAAAATAAAACAAAAATTCAAAAATTCATATAAAAACATAAAAGATTCTGAACAGTCAAAGAAACCCTAAACAGAAAGATAAAAAGCATAGATATCATAATATCTGACCTCACATTACACTACAGAGCCATAGTACCAAATAGGGCATGATATTGGAAAAAAATAAATAGACAAAGCAATGGGATAGAATAGAGAATGCAGAAATAAACCCACTCACCTACAATCATGTCATTTTTGACAAAGGTGTCAAAACATACTTTAGAAAAAAAGGCAGATTTTCAACAAATGGTGCTGGGAAAACTGAACTGTCAAAAGAAGAATGAACTAGATCTGTATCAATTATCCTACACAAGCAAATCAATTCTAAATGGATCAAGGACCTTACAAAACATTAAATATTGAAACTGTTAGATGAAATTGAAAACAGAGAATAAGTTCATGTTATAAACATAGGCAAAATTTTGTAAAAAAATACTTCAATGGCACAGGAAATGACAACAGAAGTTGACAAATGAAATCAATAAGAAAAACAAAAACTATGGAAGACTATGTAAGCAATCACCATTCAGAAGACACAGCCTATGAAATGGGAGGAAAATTTTGCCATCTATATATCAGACCAAAGATTAATTATAGAATACATAAAGAAAAGCCAGGATGTTGAACTGAATAGACAGTTCTTAAAAAATATAAATAGCTAACAAATACTGTAAATATTGATTATCTTCTTAAGTATCAGAAAAATACAAATGAAAAATACTTTGAGGCTCCATCTCCCCCTAGTCTGAGTGTAATCATCAAGAAGTCAGATGACAACGAATGAAGATCTAGAAAGGGGGACACTTAATCAGTGCTAGTGTTAATGTCAACTGGTCCAGCCACTACGGGAATTATTATGACTGATTCTCCAAAAAGTAAAATTTAAAACTACATAAGACTTTGTTATATTATGCCTGTGTATATACCCAAACACTGTAAATACCATCACAATGATATATATGCACATTCATGTTTATGGCTGTACTATTCATAACAGCTATGGCATTGAACCATCCTAAATGTCCATCAACAGATGAATAGATAATGAAAATGTGAATATGAACAATGGAATATTATTCTAATAGATATAAATAAAAATGAAGTCATGGAATTTTTATGAAAATGCATAGAAGTAGAAATAATTATTTCAAGTGAAATAAGCCAGATTCAGAAATATAAATACTATACCTCTCAAATACAGAACATAGATTTTAATTGTGTATATATATATATTTACATGTACTTGTGTGTTGTTTTTATGAAAGTAGAAAATGAGATCATAAAGAAGTCTTTAAAAAAACAGAATAATGGAATAAATGTGATATGAAAGTTGAATGGGGTATGAGAGAGGAAGGAGAGAACTAAGAAAATATACAATAAAATAAAAGCAAGTGGAGGATGGAGATCAGTTAGAAAGCTGTCTCTTATACACATCTAGATGTGTATAAGAGACAGGTTGAATGGGGTATGAGAGAGGAAGGAGAGAACTAAGAAAATATACAATAAAATAAAAGCAAGTGGAGGATGGAGATCAGTTAGAAAGAGTATGAAAATGCAGTAATGAGACCCATTACTATATATTCTGTCATGATTAATATTGATTGTAATATTGATCAGTTTATAGTAACCATGGAAACATGTTTCTAAGAACATCTACAGAGGATTTTTACATTGGGTTGAGTTAGGAAGACGCATTCCAAATATGGGTGATGCCATTTCACAACATCAGGTGCCGGTTTGAATATAAAAAATATCAAAAACAAAACCAAGCTGAACAACAGCATTTGCTGCTCTCTGCTTCCTGATAACACAGTGTGCCAAGCTTCCCTTCATTCCTCCTCTCATACCTTCCTGCCATGTGAGTATCCTGGCTATGTACACCACAATAAACCTTTCTTCAAGTTTCTTGCTGCAACAAAATACCTGACAAAAGAAGGTGTTTTGTTGCAGCAATATGCAAGGAACTGATACTTATGCTAAGTTTAAAAGTTATTGAAAAGATTAATTAAAGCTCTTTATTTTATCCCTTAGTTACTAAAAATAAAAGGGGATGCTGTAATTTTTAATGGAATAAGAAACATATTGTATTGTCGAGCAAGTGAATAAAGAATAAAAAGAAAGTTTCTGTTCACAGCACAATACTGTGTGTTCACTGACAAGTGGTTGATAGAATGATAACTCACATTGGTCTTCTGTCAAAGAAAAGTCTTGGAAATAAGGAAATCATAATTCCATAAATCTTTTAAATGAGGAAGATTACCAAGATAAGAATTAACAGACCGTATTCTACAATTCAGACTATTGCCAAGTGTGTTTCACCATTTGAGATAGCTTTTGTTGACTGATTATGCCTCACATTCTTTCTGTAAAAAACAAGGGGAAGTGGACATCATTATTTTCTGTGCTTCACCTTGTAATTACAATATTGTATATTTCCTATTCTAAAAGATAAACACTTTTCACGTTTTAACTTTCATGAAACCACAATGTAGCGATGTCTGACAAGCATTGTCATCCAACTAATAATAATATCTTACTGGCTGTAATAGTTTGAAGGAAATGGCTCATATATTTGATTAATTCCTTCCCAGTTTGGCTTTGTTGGGGGAAGATGTGTCATGAGGGAGGGCTTTGAGGTTTCAAAAGACTCTTAACAGCCCTGGTGTTTCTTTTTGCATCTTTGTGGATCAAGATGTCTGTTCCTGCAACTATGCCTTTGCTCCACCATCATGAACTCTAACTCTCTGAAAGTATAAACTTCTGTCTTTTATATGTTACCTTGGTCATGAGATTTTGTCACATCAATAGAAAAGTAACTAAAATCCTTGCCATTGTATGCCTTTGTGCACTTTCATCTATTTTGGTGTCCTATCTGCTAGGCTACTTCATTGTCACAGTATTATCAGTAACTACAGTATCATTTTGTTTAAAATGTAGAAATATTAGGCAAGATAAACAGCAGTAGGATAGAAATTTGCTGCTATTAACTCAAATATTTATCATTAGGGGAAATGAACATAATTACATTATTTTGTATAAAGAAATAAAAAATTGCCTCACATAGAACCTTAGAAGGATTCATATCACAAATAGAGATTATCATATATTCCTTTGAAACTGCCTGAGGTACTCCAATCAGTACCAGTCTTCAGGTAGGACAAATTTCCAAATCACTTGAAAATAAAAGGAATTTCCACATGCTTGGGTATAGAACAGGGAAAGTCAACACAAAGTAATGCTCATAATTAAATCATTTGTCATCTAGGATTCCTGTTAAACCAGTTTATGCTAAGTGAATTTCAGTCTTTTCTTCTGTAATGACATTTAAGATATTCACAATGCATTTTGTCCTAGATATGAAGAAACATAGTATATGATTATAAACCTTGGAACTTGAGTTTCCAAATTTCATGTATTGACTTATATTTTACTCAATACATTATTTCTTATATCCTAGGTGTTTGATTGCAAAGTTATACATTATTATAAAATCAATTTAAATATATAAGAGATTGAAAAATATTCTTAGTAACTTGTAGACAGGAGTGTAATTTTGGACTCTACTTCATGATATCTACATATAACCAAGCAAAGAATTAATGTTACATTGCATTTTATATCTTTAATGCCACAATGAAATCACAAAATCTTTGAATAGAGACACTGTAACAGAATATTTCTTGAACTGAATTGACAGAATTCTTTAGAAAAAGAGATTTTGCTATTGTTAATTCAGGCATTGTTATCACATGCAAATATAATGGTCAAAAGTTAAATTAATCTCTATATCAAAAACCTTGATATTTGTAGTTTCCAATGAATTTTCATAGTTCAAATGAGAAGTCTGAGATTATTTTTATATTGTGAAGTAATGTTAATTCTGACAATGCCACAGAAAATCAGAAAACTAAATCCTGTATATTACAGTTTGGAAACACAAATATAAATATGGTTATATATACTGGCTAATCATTCAACATATGCTCAAGAGTTGATTTTTGTGCTTTGTATATTAGTTATTTTTCTTCATGTGTTCAGTACCTTCTTGCAATTATAGGCCATCTTTTACTCTTCATTTCCCTTGCAGAAGATTGATCAGTACAATCAGTCACTGGAAAGCAATTTTCATCATCAAAGGCAGCTTCTGTTCTCCCTTGATTAGCATCCTGGATGCAAGTTACTCATCAGAAACAGATAATCTGTAAGAACACTGCTAAACAGTCCTTCTTAGAACACAAAGAGGGTTAACCTTGAATATCACTGACAGTGTCCAAGTAGGAAAATAATCAATAAAACTTTGTTATCTTCTGTATAAGTGATATTCTTTTATTTGGAGAATGTGGCTTTTAGCACTGGGTTATGCTTTTTTCTCCTTTCTATTTGAATATTTGGTTTTCTGTGAACATAAATCTGTATGTGCTCTTTGTTAAGTGAGGAAGAATCCCTATTAAACAGCAGTAACATGAACTGATAATTTCTTATTTCCATATGCATATTCTGTTCTCCAAGCCCAAAGTAGCATCTATATGAAGAAATAAATCAAAGGAAATCCAATTTAAACAGATAATTGTATGCTTGTACTTCAAATTATGTACTATTTTATAACAGTTATTAGTTCTCAAGATTCAATTTAAAATATATTTAGAGCGGAAATATTTGGAGTGTAAGCAGACAGATGAAAGGGGAAGTTTAATATTTATTTGCTTCTAATTTTTGCTAACTTTCTCTTCTCAGTGTGGAGAAGCAGAATGATAGGGTAAACATGTGAATAGATTTGGGGACCATATTGGCTTACAATCTCTAGCAGTGTCACTCACTGTCTCTGTGGTTCCAAATAAGGAGGGAATTTTTTCTGAACCTCAGTCTCATTTTCTGTAAAGTAGATGCAGCATTATTTTGTCTTAGCGAGAGATACAGTATAAAGTCTGAAATTATGATGGGTTCAGTAAATAATAGCTACTTTGTTAGGTACATCAAAAGATGTGTTGGATAATATGAGCCTAAATTGAAGATAAACATTTTTTTATATCACTTGGAGAATCCTCAATTTATTTTCTTATAGAATTGAAGTATCAAATGACTAAAGCTCAGTTTTGTTTAGATAAAAACCAGATGACCCCTTTATAATCAATTAGAAAACTATTTAAGACATTAAAATTTGAATATCTAAAGAAATGCATTTCCTTTGGCAAAGTCTTACTCTGTAGCCTAGGCTGGTCTGGAAATCCCTATGTATCTTGGACTGACCACACATTCATAAGAATCATCCAACTGCACCTGTTGGGATTGCAGGTGTGAGCCACTACCCTCTACTCTGACACAGGTATTTACATGCTTAACATATAAAATTCTCTTTTTCTTACATGCTTAAGAACTTAAAAGTCTCTCTCTCTCTCTCTCTCTCTCTCTCTCTCTCTCTCTCTCTCTCTCTCTCTGATTTGTTGAAATAGCATATTGAAGGCTGCAGAATTTCCTTCCACTAGTATATTGCTCATACTCTAAAACATGGTCTCTTTCAGCCTATATGGTCTTATTGAACTTATACAGTTCCTTACCTGTTGTCACAATGGCCTTTAGATCTTTCATTACCAATTCTACCTACTTCTTTACATCTCCATTGTGACTGAGTCCCTAGTTCTGACCAGCTCAAATTCCCAGAATTCACTAACACAACTGAACAGGGAAATATTTCTTAAGCAAATGCTTTTAAGCCAAGTCCTCACAACCACTCCTTAATCCTACACTGGTCTTAGGAGCAGGTTTTGAATCTGACTCAAATTCAGGGAGGCTAAAACTTGAATAATTTTTTCCAAAAGATGAAATGAGAGAGAGCCAGGGAAATATGAAAAGGTATTCAACATCACTAGTAAATGAAGAAATCTAAATAAAATCATAATAAGATATTACCCCCTACTTGTTTGGAAGGCTATCATAAAAAAATAGAAAGTGCTAGTGAGGATGTGAAGAAAATAGAACTCATATGATTTTAGTGGCCATGTAAAGAAAGAAGATTACCGGTGCTATCTCAAACCTGTGTAAATTTGCATCAATATGATAGTATAAAGCATAATAAAATATATAAATTATGAAAATGAAGAACTTGTTTAATATTGGAATACTTGGTGACAATACTCTGAAAACAAAAAGAAGAATTTTTGAAATTGCAACCTATTAAAAAGATCCATGAAATGAATGTCTGAATGGGCTAAAAAGCATGCAAAAGAATGGGTAGTAATCAAGTCCAAAATTTTTTATTTCTTAGGAAGCAAAGATGAACGTGTTATTTTTGAAAGATTAAGAATGGGTGTTATGAAAAAACTTCAGGGGGATCTAACCAATTGTGTTTGACATTCATGTCTTTTGTACTTGGGGACATTTCTAGCTTACATTTCCAACCTTCCAAAAAGAAAGGCACAATGTACCACTCAATGTCCTAAAATGAAAAATAAAGCCTGCCTCATGTGTTATCACATGTGAATAAGCTATTAAGAGTTCAGACTGGTTAGAAGGCAACATTGCTTCTCCTGAATTACTGTTATAATTTAAATTTAAAAGCCGCTGTATCTGTTTTTGCAAGGAAGGAAATCAACTTATACCAAATTTGAGCTTGTATTCTCACAGCTATTAGGGAAAAATTCTGTATAAAAAGGGAATCAGGAACCTCAGAAAAAGCTCTAAATATTATCATAAAATTAATAAGACTTAACTCTTCTATTTTGTGTAAAACCAATTTTAGCACACAGTGCTCCTCTATCGTTACCTCTTTATTAAAATATATATGAAATCAATGATTTTTAAATGTATAAATTTCATTAAAATACATACCATGAATTTATTATGCAAGGATCTGATGCCAACAGCATGTTGCACTCTACAGGGGTTGTTGTTTTGTTTCTTAGTGATCAGTTGCATGAGAACATAAAATTTACATAGCTGCTGCAGTGAGAGGGACTTATTACTGTCAGTAGGAGATATACAGGCAGAGGTAGAGAGCCCTATTTTTCATTTGATATGCACACAATCAACTTTAAGGAAGTATATGAATGCAAAGCCACCATAAGTGACTTGCAACTTTTTGACTTAATTTAGATTACCTTTTACTCTGAAAGTTTGTGTGGATGACCTTATGGCTCCAATACCTGAGAATGTAAAAATCACATTGAAAAAGATGGTAACTTGAAAAAAGACATTTCAAATATTTGCAATTTTTCTGTGTGATTCTGCACAGAATCTACTATAAACTTGATTTAAGAACTTTTGTGCTTCTATTTATAATCTCATTCTCTTTGAAACACTACATATATATATATAATGTTATGTAACTTTCTAAAAAAAGACTTCTGGTTTATATAGAATTGTTATCACAGGTTCATAATTTTACACACTCCTACACTCATGAAAACAAATGTTATCAAGAGATGGTGGTGCATGCCTCTAATTTCAGCACTCAGGATTTTGAGGCAGGAAGATCACTACAAGTTTATGGCTAGTTTCAGATAATGTATCAAGAACTTGTTTCAGAAAAAAAGGGAGGAGATATAGAAAATAAAGCATATTTATTTCTACTGGTGACAGTACTCTTGATAGATTGGAGAGCAGTCTTAATTTTCAACTGCATCATGATATCTCCACCTCAAAGATTTTCAAGTGCTTCTAACAATATCGAAAATAGCACCTCCAGCCTGGCGATGGTGGCGCACGCCTTTAATCCCAGCACT
>LZPO01087156.1:300593-353298 GCA_001675575.1 Neotoma lepida
ATTTGTGTTACAGATATGCTATATCTAATTACAAATCAAAGAGGTCATCCTTATGTTTTCAGTTAAAATTAGGTTTCCCTATACGATGTGCTAATTTAATTTAAAAAGAACTTGTGTTATTCTTTTTGTTTGTTTCTTTTTTAACCCTTAATCCTATTTCTCTCCAACCTGATACCTCCCTCTCCCATCCCCACCTGTCTATGGATTGTAGCTTGGTTTTCATTTGCTTAACAGCTAATATCCACTTGTACTTAAGTAATACCATATTTGTCTTTCTGGGTCTGGGTTACTTCATTTAGGATGATTTTGTTTTTCTAAATCCATTCATTAGCCTACAAATTTCATTATTTTTTTAAACTGAGTAATACTCATTCTGGTAAGGATGTGGAACAAGGGGAACATTCCTCCATTGCTGGTGGGAGTACAGACTTGTACAGCCTCTATGAAAATCAATATGGTGATTCTTCAGAAAATTGGGAATCAATCTTCCTCAAAACCCAGCTATACCACCTACAACAAGATACTTGGGCATATACCCAAAGGATACTCCACCTACAACAAGAACACTTTCTCAGGTTACTCTTTTTAACAGCATCATATATCTTAAGTGCATTTATTATGTTACAGTTCATTTATCTTCCTTAGGCAGTAAACAAGTTCTGGTGTTTTTGCATTTCACTCACAACAGTACATTTTTTTGTCTTTTAGTGTTCAGTAGAATATCTAAGACTTTCAACTTGAATGTATTAATGCTGTTCAACCTCCCCTTTAAATGGGCTGAACAAATACCAAGAGAGCTTAAAAGAAAATATGGATTTCCTTTCCTTAACTTTCTTCTTCATATGCTTTTTGGGGTGTTGGTATTTTTCTTGTCCAGATGTTTAAAAGTGGTGGTTACAAAAGTAGATATTGAACAGCTGCAAATTTTCTTCTCTAATAGCATAAGAAAAGAGTCATTGGGAGATTATAGTTCAATGGACAGTGGAAGGAGAAATGTACTTTAAGAAAATGCCAAATGACCAGCTATTTGATGCAGTGGATTCACGGTAATCTTCCCTTGCTATGTGATCAGTATATTTAAAGAACAAGCATATGGAACATGAAACTTGAATTCACTTTGAAATATTATTCAGTGGAATTCTTTTAAAAATAATATTCCCTATCTTTTTTCTTTCTTTTCTCTTTTCTTTTCTTTTGAGAGAATTGTATACACAAGGTTTCACTCTGCATCCCAAGCTTGCCTTGAATGAGTCAAAATGAACTATGAAGCAGTTCTCTTGCCTGAAATCTACTAAGTGCTGTAAGATGGATTTTCTAAATGGTCCTGTTAAATAAAACACAGAGGCAGAGATGGGGTGAAAGTCTGACAGAGATCAGAGGAATTAGGAACAGCTACCAGCCTAACCTTAGACCACCTCCACCGCTTCCAAAATGGAGAGAGAGTTCCACTTCCTTATACCTCCATATTTATATCCCTTTCTGTTCTGTTCTCCCATTGGCTCTTTTAGCCTAGCTATATCACTTCCTCCTATGGCCCACTTCTGTCACTTCCTGCCTGTCTGTATAAACCTCCAGAATTCTATGGTTGATGCTGGGATTAAAGGCATGTGTCTCCACATTTGACTGTTCTTAGTGTGACCTAGAACTCACAGGGATCCAGACAGACTCTGTTTGCTAAGTGATAGGATTAAGGGCGTGTGCTAATTTTGCAAGGCTAGCAGCTGACCTTGTTCCTCTGATCTTTAGATAAATTTTATTGGGGGACATAGATAAAATACCACCACAANTATATTCATGGGCCTCCACAGCTGACTTTTTATTTACTGTTGTTTCTGAGATATATTCTTGCTTTGTGTTCCAGGCTGTGCTTGATATCTCAATCATTTTGCAAGGCTAGCAGCTGACCTTGTTCCTCTGATCTTTAGATAAATTTTATTGGGGGACATAGATAAAATACCACCACAAAGTGCTGGGATTATATTCATGGGCCTCCACAGCTGACTTTTTATTTACTGTTGTTTCTGAGATATATTCTTGCTTTGTGTTCCAGGCTGTGCTTGATATCTCAATCCTTTTGCCTCAGCCTATTTTGAACTAGGAATAAACCCACACCGTCCATCAACCTTTGCTTCTTGATGGCTTTTGGAACTTTATTTTCAGGTCTTAAGGCTCAAAATATTTGTTCTATACAGTTTTGCTTAGGGTTGTGTTGATGGAATAACCTTAAAATACACAGTAGAAGGCAAGGGTTATTTGGAACCTGACATTCAGCCTTGAAGTCCTCTGACTCCTCTAACACAGCTTAAAAAAAAACTTCGATGGGACTTCAGCTTTTGTACAAGATATAGAATAGAATATTATCTACTTATTTATTTTTAGAAATCTATAACCCATGTGCTTAGAGAATATTTTATATTGTTAAATTTAATATCTTCATAAAATTGACCCAGTGATATGTGTAGCTTTATAGAAATAAACCATACACATTAATATCAGTGACATTTTCTGGTAATCATTCAGCTATTCAGTTAAAATTCTGCTATCTCTGCTTAAAA
The DNA here is from genome assembly GCA_001675575.1 of Neotoma lepida. Taxonomy (NCBI): domain Eukaryota; kingdom Metazoa; phylum Chordata; class Mammalia; order Rodentia; family Cricetidae; genus Neotoma; species Neotoma lepida. Next base: position 303,149 of record LZPO01087156.1, read on the forward strand.
TATTGCAAAATGCCATTAAAGCTCATTAAAACATTTACAAAATGCCACTTTTGCTTTTAATTACATTATAGTTCTCCATGCTCCAAGAAGACATGTTCCTATGTCTATTTTAGTATTTTGCAATTGTAACTTAAAAATATCACAATTGACAAAATGCTATGAAAATTTTATGGAATTCTGTCATCTGAACATTGCTAACTTAATCAGCATCTGTGATTATTCTCAGAAGACACTCAGCAAGATCTGGCCTGCTGGTGTTCCCTTATAAAAGAGAGGAGGGAGGGGTCATTACAAACTCAACTGAGATTCTGGTGTCTCTTATCTTTAATGTACAATCCCCAGCTGTATATAATCTTACCCCAACTGCAAATGACTTTAGGGAGTACTAGAGTATGTAGGAAATGGAAGATGAACTTAAGTGAGACTCCTTCTTTTATGGGGTGATCTTTCATGCTGAGGTGGGAGATTTGGGCAATGCAATTATTTCATGGCCACCCACATTCATGGAAGTAATCCCTCATCCATGCTCCTATACCTAAGCCCTATAAATTCATTGCTTTGCTGAGCTAGGCTCTTGTCAAATTGTTCCTTTGCTCTGTTCCTGTTCCTGGTGCACAATCTGGCATGAATAGACATTTGTTCATTTCTTCCCAGTAAAAGTTAGCACAACAATAATAGACACAAGTACATACATAGAAATATATCTATGGGGTGTATAATATATGTATACATATATGTATCTGTTGGTCTGTATAGATGGAGTACTTGTAAGTTATTTCTAAAAATAATGTTAAAATATAAAGATAAATGAAAAATATAAAGCTGACACACAAATTTAAAGTAAAATGTAAATATAATGGTCATTGTAAGCTAGCAGCTCCAACCTATTATTTGCATACTCTTAAAATTACAAGTATTAAATATCTGCATCACATAAAATAGAAACACTAAGTGTAGTCAAATGCATACAATTTCCAAATTCTCTAATATTTAGGTTATTTTTGTCTAAGTTTCCTCCTTAAGCTTAGTGATCTTGATTGCTGGTTGTCTTTTCTTTCCTTTTTTTGTATTTATGCTGTTTTTTACTGAAAAAAAAATATGTTTTCAACAAGGCAATATACTGTTTATGAAACAGCTTTTCAAAACCAAAGAAGTGTTTTTATATAAAATAAAAAATCTCCAGTCATGAGATATTGCATATTTCACATCAAAATAACAATTTCATTTCCAAGTTGTGAATATTAGAACTCAAAACTCACAACACAGCTGAATGGCCAAAAAAAAATTTTACATCCCAAACAATGTCAATACTCAAGTTTACACTCTGATGTAACTCCACAACTATGAAAAAGTAAAGATAGTATATCCATGTTTCCTTAGGTTAAGGAAAAGAATGGAATGGTAAAAGAAAGGGAAAGAAGGGGGGAAAGTAAGGGAAGGAAAAATGAATAGGAGAACAAAAATTTTCGAAGTACAATATACTGCACAACATAAAGTAACAGTTAAAATGAATCCTTAATCTACCTTCTAAGAATGTAAAGAATATAGTCAAATTTTGGAAACTCAGGAAGATAGAGGAAGGAACAATTGCAAATTATCAAGCACACATAAAAGCAGAAAATCACAACTGGACACAATTCAGATATCAAAGCATTGTGGGGTTCCAAGGTCCAAATGATACATGTACATCACAGTTTATACAACTATGTTTCAGGTAACATCTCATCAAAGGGTATACCATGAAATCTATTTTGAAATTGACATTCCTCAAAATGGCTGTGTAAATAAGACTGAAACAATGGCAGTACATATAGACATGTTGACATGGAAGGGGAAAATTTTCAGACAAATAAATACAGAAAGAAAATTTTCAGGATCTAAACCTTAAACAAATTCAGTGTTCATGGAAGTCAGAAAAGGGCATTGGACGCCCTAGAACTGGAGTTACAGGCACTTGTAAGTATGTATGTCGGTGCTGGGCTCTCTGCAAGAGCAGCAAGTACTCTTAACCACTGTGCCATCTCTTTAGTTCACACTGATTGGATCTTATTGGGAATATCACACTTCAATATTTTAGCAAGGGAAGTATGTGTCTTATGGGTTATATAGACCTAATTCTCAGTTTCTGGACTTTTAGGTGTTTATCCCTCACTTGAAAGTCTGTATGCTTCCCCATTTAGTCTCTAGCATGTAATGAAGTCCCAAACTAGATATCACTGTCAGTATTATGTTGGAAACAAGGAAAACTTCATTTATGGCTTAATTTTGTTGTGAAGTCGTAGCTTCTTGTGTAATCACTTCTAGTCCACCATTAGTAAGGAACAGAATTAGCTTCAGATCTTGCTTTAGAATTAATTCATAGGCATAAGTAAGATGCCTATAAGTAAGAACCTCTGGTTCTTCAAGCTCTTGGGAACACAATGGAGACTCTCCTAGGGGATTTTGAAGCTCTTAATTGAAAGGAGTTGAAGTACAGCACATTTAAGATTTTCAAAATATAAATCTTCTTCCTATGCCATACTCACTACATACCAATCAGATTGCCTAAATTGAAAGAGAAACTGAAGCTGTTAATGAAAATGTGAATCACTAGAACTGTTGTACTATTTGTAGAAGTATGAATTAGTATAAGAATGCTTGAGAAAGCTTTCCCATCATATGCTATGGCAGAAGCTACCAATTCTCTCTGATCTAGGGATTCAGTTATTCAGTTATTTATCCATATTAAAGAAAAGTGTGATTATATAAGACCTATTGGAAATATAATGAAAGTGAAATGTGGCTACTTAACTGCTAATAAGCATCAAAACAGCCACATGGCAAAAAATCTATTACAGCATCAGGAATGATCATACTGAATGGATAATGAAAATGGATTTACACGATGGTATATTCTTTAGCTGTTTAAAAAGAATCATGAAATTCACAGGTAAATGGATGGAAATGGAAAAACAACTTCAGTGAACTAACCCAGGTCCCCAAAGAAAAATATGGCATGTGTTCTCTTGTATGCATATGTTAGATCTTAAGCCTTTGATAAGTATGCTATAATCCATATAAACAAAGAGGCTTGGTATAGAATAAGGGTTTAGGAGGGAGAGGAGGGCCTCTCAATGAAGGGGAAATATAAAGTTATGAAAACATGGGGGAAGACTGAAATGGAGGGATTAAACATAAAGGGGGGAAGATGGAAATAAAGATGGAATATGGGGAGAGACAGCTAAGAATATGAGCTATTTGAGGCATCATATGGAAACCTTTACAAAATGGAGTATTACCTATTAAAAATGACATCATGAAATTTGCAGACAAATGGTTGGAACTAGAAAAATCATCCTTGATGAGGTAACTGAGACCTGGAACAATAAATATTGTATATATTTGCTTATATGTGGATATTAGCCATTAAATAAATGATAACCAAGCTATAATCCATAGACCCAAAGTGGATAGGTATAAGGAAGGAACTAGGGCACAGATGGATCTCCCTGGGAGGAAGAAATAGAATAGATTTTATGGGTGGACTAGGCAGGCAGAACTGGAACAGGTAGGTCAGGTGGAGAGGGGCAGGGAAGATAGCATTAAGGGATGGAATGAAGAGACAGATGGAATTGAGGGGCATTTAAGGGATTATATGGAAACCAAGTGCAGTAGAAATTTCCTAAAATACAAAAAGGCAATCGTAATGAGGTCTACTAATAGTGGGACATATGGGAGTCCCAGCTGGCCATTTCTCATCATCAAACAAGGCTTCCAGTAGCAAGACTGGGTTTCATTCAATTGAGTTATTTGTCAAAAGGGTCCCATAGAAATCTCCAAACAACCCAGATTGTTGGCAAGACAATGGGGTGACTCTCCGCAAACTGACAGTAAGGCCCTGTTGCTGAGGACAACACCTCACTGAACATGGAGAAGTCAAGAGGTGCCTGCATGGAACCTTCAACCTTAAGTTATAGTGTTACTCTGCATTCTCCCAAAAAAGAGATGTAGACACCAGACCAGCTACAAAAACTTTGACCTGTCCCATCTGCAAGATATGCTAGGACAATGGTGGCATAGAACTTGTGGGAGTAACCTACCAATATCTGAATTGACTTAAGGCCCACTCCATGAGGCATAACCCATACTCAACACTGCTAGGATGAGCAAGGACCAGAAACTAGATAGCTCAGAGACCTAGGATAAAACCAAACACTACCGGTCTAAAAACTCAACAAAATGACTCCTAATGATATTCTGCTATGCTCATAGATCAGTGCATTATTCAGTCATCATCAGAGAAGCTTCCTCCTGCAGCAGACTGCAGATGCAGAGACCCACAGCCAGATGTTACATAGAAAGTCATTGGATCACGTAGCTCTAAGTGGGATATCTTCATCAAATTCCTCTCCTCAGAGCTCAAGAAACTCCAAAGAAGAAGAGACACAAAAAGAGTAAGAGCCAGAGGTGATGGAAGATACCAGGAGAACAAAGCCCTCTGCATCAACTGAGCAAGGCTCAAATGAACTCACACAGACTGAAATAGCAAGAACAGGGCCTACATGGGTTTTCACTAGGTTCTTTGAATATATGTTATATCTTTTAACTTAATATTTTAGGGGAATGCTAAATGTGATTGAGTGGGTCGCTCATTCTTGTGTCTTCTCTTGGTACTCTTTTCCTTTTGTTGGGCTGCCTTGTCTAGCCTTGATGTGATGGCTTTTGTTTTATCTTATTATATTTTATTTTGTCATCTTTGGCTGTTATCTCCTAATATCCTGTTATTTTCCAATGAAAGACAGAAAGGTAGTAACTGGAGGGAAGGAGAGTGGAAGGGAGGCGATGTAAGGAGGAACTGGCAGGAATAAATGGAGGGGAAACTCTAATCATGATATATTATATGAGGAAAGAATCTATTATCTATAAAAGGAAAATATATATATAGTGCATGTATGTGCATGTGTATGTGTCTGTCTATGTTTTTCATGCTTTTTCTTTTTTTGTATTCTAGTTTGTTGTAATAAGGGTGGAATTGCATAGTTGCAGAGGTGGGGAGGATCCAGAGAGGGAATAAGGGAGATTGATGATGCTATCAGAATATATTGTATGAAATTCTTTTTTCTTAAAAAGTGATCATTCTACAACCAGAGTCAGCTATGTATCAAAATTCTTACACTGACCAATGAAGCAAGGTACAAAAGAGAACACAATGTATGACACCATCTGTATAAAACTCTTAACGTAAACCATCTTCCTGTATCCTATGTCAGAAAGCAAAAACATTGGGTTCACAAGCTAGATAAAACTTAAGGGGAGAGTCTGTGATGCATTCAGTGTTCTGTTTCATGTTTTGCTATTCACACTAGAAGTAAATTAAGTTCATAAAAATGTCTTGAGCTATGTATATGGTCTGTGCACTTCCCTTTTGGATATCATACTTGGATAAGAATTACATAAAAACTCCAAACTTTTAAAAGCAATGAAAATGAAATTAGCTCTCATAACTTTTAAATGTCAAGCCCTTACATGATGAGCTGGAGGAAGATGATCGGTTCATGCTGCAAGACCCAGCACTAGGTCACCTTTTACACAAATGAGCCATCCCTTTGGCATAGACTGTGGTTACCAGGCAACTATTGTTCCCTTCTCAGTCTCTGTGGCCTTTTTCTGAGCAAACTGGTTGAATTGCATTTAGTATCTTGCTATATAAATGATACATTTTATAAAACAATATCAGAAGCTTGGGAATCCAAATTAAAACTTTGCCCATTGGTGGATATTACAGATCAAAAGATGTCAGAAGCCTATATAGACTAAAGGCAAACCATATGGGGTTGGAAGGAACAATCATTTCTACAGTAGCCTCAAATGTCACAATTAATAGACACAGCAATAGGGCTGACTTACAAGAGGTTTTGGATAATGTGACAGAGGGAGGAAGAAATTTAACTCACATTAATCCTTATCACTTCTTTTATTGAGATGCAGACAAACACTCTGAGATTCAGGAATAGGTAGGATTTTTGAGGAGGACTCTTATAGTCACTCTCATCCTGGACTCCACAGAGGCTGCACTGATTGAAGCAGTGCCCAAATAACAGGATCTTTGGACAGACTATCTAAAGAGGATTACTAACTCAGGCATGAAGGTTTTTCTGCCCGAAGATACACATTGAAAAGTGATTTCTATTGACAATGCCTTCACTAACAAACAGAATAATTACATTTGTCATATTCCAATCAGTTTGGGGTAACAGGTTGCTTACACACACACACTCACATGCTTGCATGTATGTTATATAACATATAAAGCTTACATAGATGGAAATAGCCCTTCAATGTTTTAAATTTAAAGACAGAAAGATTATTGGCTATAATTTCACCTTATTTTAAGGAAAAATATAACACAAAATTCCAACTTTATTTTGTTAACATTTTTCCAAAATAAAAGTAAAACTGAACTTTTGATCAATCTTTAGCAAGGGAATTCATGAAAGTTAATGGTCCCAGGATCCCTAGTTTAAGAATTGACAATTATGTTAATCTCAGCAGTCCTTTGGAAACTTACTAGTAGAGATTGTATTGAGATTTTGTTCACTATAATTTCTAATCCTAAGTTTATACCAGAGGAAATTATTAACAATTGCTTTTCTACATTTTACTAGCAAGAATATGGAGTCTTTCTTATGCTTCTTTTATATTCAGTTTATTACAATGAATGTTGTAATTTCAAAATAAATTCTCCTCTAACTAGTTGAAATCATTCTTACCATGATATATGAGAATATTTCTGACTAGAAGATTTTCTGAAGACTATCAAAGAAACTAGACCAGATTGGCCACCTGCCCACGGACCTTCCTACTCTTAGTTCCCTGTGGCAGACAACAACCGCTGACCAACCACAGACCACACCTACCAGAAGACCAGTCTCCAACTCAGATGGGGACTTCTACTAGAACAGAGGCCACACCTGTCACCAGAACTCTAGCTTTCAAATCAGGCAGACTCCCTCTTGGATAAGAGGTTATGGAAACTTATATAACTCCAGCCCCCAACTTGGGCAGAGAACCTATGCTTGATGAGAGACCTTGGCAGTCACAAAAGTCCAACCCACAATTCAGGTGGAGACCCCCTGATCAACCACAGGTCACACGGGCCAGAAGACCAGAAACGAAACAGAAACCAAGGAACAAAATATCCAACCAAAAAAGACAAACCCCAAAATTAGCACCTAGATATCTACATACCAGTGTAAGAACATAATAAAAAACAGCCAGGGTTATATGTCTTCACTAGGGCCCAGATATCCTACTATAGCAAGCCCTGAATATTCTAACACAGCTGAAGCACAAAAAAAGACATTAAAATCAACTTTATGAAGATAATAGAGATCCTTGAAGAAATGAATAAATTCCTTTAAAAAAATAGATGAAAAGACAAGCAAAAATTGGAGGAAATGAGTAAAACCATTAAAGAAAGCCAAGAAAAAAAAGTTCAAGTAAATAAATAAAAATGTTCAAGACCTGAAACAACTTCCAAAGATACCGTTGAGTTTGTTTTGTATTGGCCATCTAGTTTTTGGAAAGGTGCCTGGTCTTAAGAGTGGTTTGTATCCCCAGTCAGACTCTATTGCAAAGGACTTATTTTTCATTTGTGAGTGGTTATCAATTGGAGATAGCTTCTGGGTTAGAGTTGAGGGCTTTTGTCCACTTTTCTTTTCAGTGCTAGAATGCTATCTGGTGCAGACTCATGCAGGTCCTGTGTATGCTGCCACAGACTCTGTGAGTTCATATGTGTGTTGGTCCTGCTGTTTTTAGAAGGTCTTATTTCTTTGGTGTCCTCAATCTCATCTTAACCTGATAATCTTTCTTCCTCTTCTTCAGCAAGGTTCCCTGAGCTCTGAGGGGAGGGATTTGATAGAGACATCTCTTTTAGGACTGAATGTTCTGAGGTCTTTTTCTTGCTCTCTGCATATTGTCAGATGTGAGTCTCTGTATTTGTTCTAATCTATTGTAAAAGGAAGTTTCTCTGATGATGGCTGAGCAAAACACTGATATATGAGTATAGCAGAATGTTGTTAGTCATTTTATGGCTACATTCCTTTAGCAGAATAATAGTATTTGATATTCCCCTTAGGTTTCTGGCATGTCTGGTCTCCGGCTCTTGGCCACATGAGCAGTGTCAGGGATGGGTTCCATCTCATGAAGTGAGCCTTAAATCCAATCAGGTATTGGTTGGTTAGTCCCATAGGCTTTGTGTCACTATTACAGTAGTGCATTTTGCACACAGGTCATCATTGTAGATTGAAGAGTTTAAAGATGGGTGTTTATTTTTCTTCTTTGATAGTGTTCAGAGTACCTTCTAATACCATTAACAATAGTCCCTAGGAGTGAAGGCCATAGACAGGCATCAGCTTGACTTCTCCATGTTCAATAAGTTGTGTAGGTGTTGTCTTCAATGATAGGACCTTACTGTTAGTTTCTGGAGAGCCATGAATAGCCTTGGCAATAACTTGGATTGCTTGGCAGTTCCCATGAGGTGCCTTTGGTCAACAACTTGATTACATGTAGACCATTCTTGGCATTGGAAGCTTCATTTGGTAGCAGGAAATGTGAAGTTTGGGCTCTGTTTCCCCCATTATTTGGCAATTTAATTTAGATCACCTTTATACATACATATACATGTTAGAAGCTTCTTATTTCATTAGTTTTCCCTATGGTCCCTAAATTGCCCCCTAGTTTTATCTCTCTCTCCATGTTTTCACCTCCTCTTCCTCCTTTTTTCTTCTCCTCCCCATTTGACCCTCCTCTTCCTCCCAACCACATCCATCCATAACAGTCTATTTCTCCTTGCTAGGGAGATCCGTCCATCCTCCTAGTCCCTTACTCTACCACCTAACCTCTGTGGTTCTACAGATTGTAGCTTGCTTATTGGAGACTTAACAGCTAACATCCACATACAAATCATATACGTACCATATCTTCCTTTATGGAACTGAGTTACCATACTCAGGATGAATTTTTTTTCTAACTCCATCCATTTATCTGTGAATTTAATCATTTAGTTTTTAATATTCCATTGTATAAATGTTCCACATTTTCTGTGTGTATTGATCTGTTGAGGGGCATCTAGGCTGCTTCCAATGAACATGGTTGAGCAGGTGTCTCTATATTAGGATGAAACATAATTTGGATATATCCCCAAGGGTAGACCAATTCCCAGCTTCCCAGGGAAATTCCACAGTGATTTACATACTGGTTGTTCAAGCTTGCATTCTCACAAGCAATGAGTGAGTGTTCTCCTTACTCTGCATATTCTCCATCATAAGCTGTCATTTGTATAATTGATCTTGGCCATTCTTATAGGTATAAGATGAAAATTCAAAGCAGTTTTGGACTTTTTTGTTCCTGATATTTAAGGATATTGAACATATCTATGTTTCTCAGCCATTTGGGTTTCTTCTTTTGAGAAATCTCTGTTGAGATCTCTACACAATTTTTTAATTGGGTTATTTGTTTTATAGATAGTCAATTTTTGAGATTTTTTTTATATTCTACATATTATCAATCTATCAGATGTGTAGTTGGGAAAAACCTTTACCCATCCTATAGCGTGCTGCTTGATTCCAATGATGCTGTTCTTTGGTATACTGAAGCTTTTCAGTTTCATGAGGTCCCAGTTATTAATTGTTGTTCTTAGTGCCTGTGCTATATGTGTGCTCTTTAGAAAGTCTTTTACTGTTCCAATGAGTTCAAGAATATTCCCCATTTTCTGTTCTATCAGATTCAATATATATAGTCTTATGTTGAGGACTTTGATCCATTTGGAGTTGAGTTGTATATGCACCATACTTAAAGTCTGATTGTTACAATAAATTTAGTAATTATTCTGTGTTAGTGTTAGCATTTTAAACATAATTTTGCACTGTATCATACATTACTTTTCTTCTGTAGATTATGAAATTAAATTGCAGGTCAGGGCAAGAACAACAGGTAAGAGACCTTGCCTTCTTTCTTCACTTTCCAAGGGGCAAATCCTTTGTCAATAAAAACCTAGGATATTGGGGATGGTCAAGTTGTTATAGTGCACATCTTGAAACTTTCCAGGCTGGAGTGGACATAGTCTTATCCTCCTTTAGCCATGACTTGATGTCAAAAAACTGTTAGTATACCTAGGTCTGCTGATGATTGGTGCCAGCATTGCGTCATTCTTCTGGGCTCCATCACCCCTGATCTGTCGCTGTACCTTCACCATTGGGCTCTGAAACTTGAACCTCTCTGCAATTGTGTCTTTTAGAGAAGCTAGCTACTGAACTATTAACTTCATCTTCATATAAATCTCTGGGTGTTAGTCTGATATCCTTTCAGTTCTTCTTAGCTTTTATTTCATATTGATTTCTTATATGTCTCAGGTCTTTGCTGTCTAGATGCCCAGATCATCTTTACCTTCACATTGACCTTCTCAGCCATTCTTAATCTGAGGATATTCATTTATTCCAAGTAGTTCTTTTCCAGGTAAATCAACTCCATTTGTTGCATCCTGTATAGCTTGGTCCTGGAAGCCTGGCAGTGGTGATGACAAAGGGATGAAGAAATGACAGACATTGAAGAAATGGCAGATGCATGTTCAGAAAAGCTGGGATTGGATAAGTTGTGCTTTCTGTGAGAGAGGGCACCTACTATACAACCTCAAAACATAGCAAATTTATTATGGACAGTGCTATGGAACAATCCTTTTTTAAACTATGAATATGTGTTATTCTCATTTGCTAATAAAAATCTGATTGACTGATAGCTGGGCAGGAAGAGATTGAACACGAGAGCCAGACTAGAAGAATTCTGGGAAGAGGAAGAGGAGAGTCAGAGAGTTGCTGACAAGCACAGAGAAGCAAGATGATAACACCATACTAAGAAAATTTACTGACCCACGTGGCTGAACATATAAAGAGTTATGGCTTAAATGTAAGAGTTAGCTAGTAACAAGCCAGGACTATTGGCCTACCATTTATAAGTAATATTAAGCCTCTGAGTTGTTATTTGGGAACTGACTGGTGGGAGAGAACCATCTGTTTACAGGATAGTGATAGCAGAAGAAGTTAGTCTCTGTGGGAGGTCTCTGTATAGGAACACCCTCAAGTTGCCATCATCTGAGAGGTGGAAGCTGAAGCTGATGTTTTATGCACATTCTGTCAGCATTTGTATTTGGACCAGGATAGGTTTTGCCAATTTCCTGAGCCTATCTCAGGGAAATATTATGGCTACCACGAATTTTATGCTTTGGGGGTCCGTGATATGACTGTCCGCATGTCAGTACACTTCACTTATGACTTTGTCTGCTCCCACACTCCATCATGTGTTATGCTGCTTCTTTAAGTGAGTCCTGATTAAAATGAGCTCATCTAGTGAGGCCACTGGTTTTGGCCTTCATACTCAGAAGAAGAAAATATGCTTCATCTCCCAATTAGTTTAGAAGTCATGGCAACATTGATCTTCGGGACTATCCCGCATTCTTAATGGCAGTACCATGAATCATGTCACTAAGGTCCTTGATGATGTTAAAGTATGTCAATAAATGTGGAAGGGTCTCTTCTCCTGCTTCTGGTACCAATTACATATCTTTTCTTCCAGCAAACATAGTAAACTAGGTAGTCAATGATACTGTACAGGGTCATGTGGTCATTATCCATCATCAGATCACCCAAGGCAGCTGCCTGGAACTGCCACCACATCTCCCATGAAAGTACACAACCATGCTATGTTCATCCAAGTCTATTAGAACTGGGTGTTTGAAAGGCATTTCCCACCCCAAAGTTCAGGGAGATAACACTCAGGCTTTTGAAGAAAAAGGTGGCCTACCGTTAGTAATGATACTTGGAAGTCATAGTAAAAAAGAATGCTTGAAAATCTCTCACATGAGGAGCTACAATCAGCAGTAGAAGCTAATATATCATTTTAAAATATCTTTATTAAAGTATAGCCACATACTATGCAACATTCTCCCATCAAATGTACAACTAAAAGATTTTATTAAATTATATAATTACAAACCCAATCCTAAATTTCCAATTTACACCCACTCTCCAATCTATCATAATTACTGAAAAATGACTAATATATTTATAACTTAATGTGGTTTTATTTTCTTGATGTTCCATGTAAATGAAATTATCCAATGTAGTTTTTGTTGTATGTTTATCTACTTTCATTAGGGTATGTTTTTCTAAGGAGTCACCTATGTCTTAGCACATAACAAGCAATAGTTCTTTGCATTCACTGGACTTTATAAGCACTAGTGTTTTTACCGATTTTGTTTATGCATTCATGTATTGGTGTTCATTTATGTAGATTTTTGTTATCATTTTAAACATTTCTACTTGTAACATTTTTATAAATGTCTGTAAATAGATCTATGTTTTCAATTCTTTTAGATATTTAGGAATTAAAAATGCTGGGCTGTATATTAAATTGTTTCATCCAGTATCACAAATTCAGACAGCTGTGATACTGACTTTCCTTGATTGTTTGCCACTAAAATTGCCATTGTTTTAGACAAAGCTAATGTGCATGCATGCATGCATTGCATAATAAAACTGGCCTCACTGGCTGCACACCTTGTTTTTAAAGAACTGGGTCACCTTGACAGAACTACCATTCAGAATATACTTGGGGGTTGAGAGGAGACGGAACAGAAAACTACATGATACCATCACTCTTTCTACCTGAGGGCTGAAGTTCAGCAATTTTTAAAACACAGGGTCTTAGATATTATATACTTCTGGTCAATTTCCAGGTAGTAGTGAATTTAATGTTTTGATAAATTTGTCTAATCTTATTTAACTATTTAGTTTTCTGGTGACTGTGTTGAAACCATGTGTCAGAATCAGATTAAGAAAGGAAAAGTTTATTTGGCTTCACAGTTTCAGAGGAATTTTAGCTTGCTATGGTGGAGAAAATATGGTGGCAAAAGTGACTCAGCATTAAGAACTTAAGCTAGAGTTTACTTGATAAGGCACCAGAGAAGAGACAGGAAAGGCAAGTTGAAATTAGCGGTAGGTAAAACTGTTTAAGGCTCATCTCTAATGACTTACAGGGATAGTGGGCCCCACCACCCAATGCTTCCTTGCCTTCAACATTGCACCATAGGCTGTGGAGGAGCACTGAAAGCATGAACCTATAGGGGGCATTTCACATTCAAGCTATAATACCTATCACTGTTTGCATAGAAGATTTTGCAACTTCATAAATTCCATTGTTGTGGAAGTCTTACAATCTCCTAGCAACAAATATATAAGGATATAAGGATAAACATATAAGAATATCCTTATATAATAGACATAAGGCTATCTGCTTCAGGTTCATACATAGTTTTATATATACATATTTTTGAATTTATTGAAATTTAGTCCTAGGAGTAAATGATTTTCTATTTTTCTTAATAGAGTCTTAAGGAGAAAAAAAACTACTATATAAGTATAGATAGGATAGCCAGTATTATTGAATGAAAATATAACACATTAAAAATACAATAAAAAATGCAATATGGTTACCCCATCTGATTTAGGCACACTATGTATATTGCATGTTGCTTACTATTTTCTAGATTCCCAGAAGTGTCAAGATTCTTTTAGATTCCACCTGATATAACCCTGGCATGGGAACACTGTAAGCAGTGAGCTAGGATAAAATAATTTATACTTTTCTTCCATATGTATAAATAATAATGGATCATCACTGTATATTGATTTAAAATAGCATTTCATGTATATTTAATTACAGTTTTGTTATTTATCTAGTCTGATAGTGTGTTCGTCAGGATTTTGTCACTGTAACAAAATACCCAGGATAATCAACTTAAAAAGACAAAATTTTTATTTCACTTCACACTTGTAGAGGTTTCAGTCTATGCTTAATTGCCCTGTTGGTTTTTAGCTTATCACGATTGGAGTACACAGCACTTAGCTCATGAAATCCAGTAAGAAATAAAGAGAAAGAAGACCTAGGTTCCCATAAATTCCTTGGAAGGCATTCCTCCAGAGATGCAAACCCTATCACTAAGCCCTACTTATTAAGCATTCCACTATCTTCCAATACTATCACCCTGGAGATCAACCACTTACCTATGGGTACTCTGAGGGTCACCCAAGATCCGAGCTATAGAAGACAATAAATATAATATGTTTTTCTCTATTCTGATAAAAACACAAATCATAATTAATGGTTTATTTTTGATTTTAGATACTATATTTGTCAGTACCAAGATTGTCATTTTTTTTTTTTTTTGGTTTTTCAAGACAAGATTTCTCTGTGTAGCTTTGGTGCCTTTTCTGGAACTCACTCGGTAGCCCAGGCTGGCCTCGAACTCACAGAGATCCTCTGTCTCTGCCTTCCAAGTGCTGGGATTAAAGGCGTGTGCCGGGCGGTGGTGGCGCACGCCTTTAATCCCAGCACTCGGGAGGCAGAGGCAGGCGGATCTCTGTGAGTTCGAGGCCAGCCTGGACTACCAAGTGAGTTCCAGGAAAGGTGCCACCAAAGGTACACAGAGAAATCCTGTCTCGAAAAACCATAAAGGCGTGTGCCATCACCACCCGGTAAGATTGTCATTTTTTTATTTGAGTTGTTAAGATAAATGTTGAGATAACTTCTACTAACTGCTTTACTCAGTTGCACATATGCACATACCTATAAGTATAAACTCACAGAAAAAAATTTTCCTTTACTTATTACTGGAGAAATTATTTCATTTGTTCATTTTAAAATAGTTTTTGAGAAATTGTTTTTGTAACTGTTGCTATGAGCTGATTTTTTAGGATGCTTTTGATCTGGACCTCAAATAAGTGAATGGCTTAATGGTTCAGAAAAGAAAAAAAAATCACAATTTGTCTGCCATATTCTTTCACATTTTTAAAATTTTATTTTAATTAATTAATTAATTAATTTTCCAGTCTGGTCACAGTTTTCCCTCCCTTCTCCCTCTCCTCTCAGTCCCTCTCCCAAACCTCCCCTTCCCCTTATCCATTCCTCTTCCTTTCTCTTCAGAAAAGGCTTCAGAAAAGCCTCTCATGTATTTCAGTCAGCCATAGTATATCATTATCATACTGATGTAGGACTGGCAGGCACCTCCTCTTCTATTGAGGCTGGACAAGGCAACCCAGTAGGAAGAAAGGGTCCTAAAAGCAGGTAACAGAGTCAGAGACATCCCCTGTTCCCACTCTTAGGAGACACACAAGAAGACGAAGTTACACAACTTTAACATACATGCAGAGGACCTAAGTCAACCCCATGCAGGCCATCTGGTTGTTGGTTCAGTCTCTGTGAGCCCCTGTGAGGCAGGTTAGTTGATTATGTGGTTTTCTTTTAGTAGCCTTGTCCTCTCTAACTCTTATAATTCTTCCTCCTCCTCTTCTAAAAGATATCTTGAGGTCCGGCTAAGGTTTGGCTGTGGGTCTTTGTATCTGTTTTCAGCACTTGCAGAGTGAAGCCTCTCTGATGGCAACTGGGCTAGGCAACAGTCTATGAGTATAGCAAAATATCATTAGGAATCATTTCATTGACTATTTTTCCCCAGTCAGGTTTGGTTCCATCCTAGTTCTCTGGGCTGTTTAGCCTCTGGGTCCTGGCCCTCCAGGCAGTGTTAGGGCTGGACACTCTCTCATGGTGTGGGTCTCAAGGTGGACCAGTCATGGGTTGGTCGATCCCACAATGTCTGTGCCACCCTTATCCCAGCATACCTTGTAGGCAGGGAAAATTGTAGGTCAAAGATTATGTGGCTGGGTTGCAATCCCAATCCCTCCACTGAATATCTTTCCTGATTACAGGAGATGGCCCATTCAGGCTCTGTATCCCCCATTGCTAGGACTCTTAGCTAAAATCACCCTTATAGATTCCTGGGAATTTCCATTGCACTTGGTTTCTAGCTCATCCCAGAGATGCCTCTGATTCCGGTTGTCTTTCCCAGCACTCTCTCCCTCTATCCTCCACCCCATCTGATCTTTCCTTGTTCCCATTCCCTCTCCCATCAAGAACCCTCCCTTCATTCACCTGTGATGTCTATTTTATTTCTACTTCACAATGAGACTAACGTGTCCCCACTTGAACCCTGTTTCTTACTTATCTCCTTTGGGTTTGTGGATTGTAGCATGGTCAGCCTTTAATTTACAGTTAATAATCACTTATAAGTGAGTACATACCATGCTTGTCTTTCTGGGTCTGCATTACCTCACTCAAGATGATCTTTTCCATCCATTTGCCCACAAATTTCATGATGTCGTTGTTTTTAACAAATAAGTAATACTCCATTGTGTATATGTTCCAACTCTTCATTATCCATTTTTAAGCCTGATGGACATCTAGGTTGTTGCCATTTTCTGGCTATTACGAATAAAGCTGCTATTAAAATAGTTGAACAAATGTCCTTATGGTATGGTGCAATGTCTTTTAGGTATATGCCCAGGAGTGTTGTAGCTGGGTCTTGAGGTAGGTAGATTACCAATTTTCTGAGAAATTGTCATATTGATTTCCAAAGTGGCTATACAAAGGTAGGCTTTAGGACTGTTAGCAATCAGTGGGTAGTGTGTTACATGGGATACCAGCCTGGCTTCTTGTAAAGCTGCTGGGGTTGTAAGCCAGAGGGTATGGAGCCAAAGGAAAGGGGTGCTTTTCTTCGATCTGTCCTGTCTTCCAATATATCAGTCTTTTGCCAATATTTTAGGTCGGAATATCTATTTTTTTGCATTTTAAATTTATCATTGGCAAATGATTTGACCAATACATTTGTCAATCTGTAAATTACATTTTAAATTAACTCTTATAATTATTATTTATTTGAACAGATGCTTTAATACATGTCTTGCAAATATCTACATTTTAGAAAATATTCATCAATGTACTAAGTTTAAATTTCACACACATCATACTCTTTTGCCATAAGTATGGTGATGAAATTTATTTATAACCAATCAAATGATATAGATGATAAATGAATAATGGTTTGTGAATCACAGAAAGGTCATAAGGAATATGATATCAACAAACAAAATAAAGTTAATCACATCATCATGTTAGTTGAAGAGTGTAGTGGCTTAAAGGAGAGTAAGATACTTTCTGGAAACACTTTTCTGGGTTGAGATAACAGTGAGTCTAGTGTTTGGATGGGTAGATATTTATAAAACAGAACATTCCACAATGCTAGATAACATAAGCATAAAATATCACTGTATTTTTCCCTGAATGATTTATTATGTTAATGAACTCAAATAGTGCTATTCTCTAAATGCAACTAGACTAGTATATTTTCAATTGGTATATCAGCATAGATTCTTTTTTCCCCAGAGTGGACTTACTGGTTATTATTTTATCTTTGCCTCAGAAAGAGTGCTTTTTGGAAATAGATCACTCTGGTTAAATAGCTGATAACAAAACAAAGGCAGTAAAGTAAATGTTTCACAGTTTTGCTTACTAACAAATATTACTTTGTAGAGTGAGGTTAAATGTAATATGAGCATAAACTTACAGTTACTAGCTTTGCATTTCACTAATCACTTATTGTGTGCTAAAAATAAACAGTGTTATAGCTAAAGGATGAGTAAGATAAATCAACAATCCAAAAGTTGACAGGTGTCAAAGTATCCAGACCAATTAAATTATCACGATGTTCCTTTATCTCCTACATGAAATAAATTATGTAAAGTGTTATATAATAAAGAAATATGGCAAACTCTCCTTCTTAATAAGAATAGTATGAATGCCACACCTGGGGAGGTACTGGTAACTGATGGCTGCTGGAGGATTGAAAGTGAGCTTTTTTAAGGGCTATGACCTTCGACATATTGCCAGTTCTCCAATGAATCACCCTATATCCATGCCCATACCAGTAGCAGTAAGTAAATTCAATTTGTTTAAAAATGTTGACATGAAGTTGCGAGGGAAAAGTGACAGTAGGTATGGAAGAATTTTGAGGGGAGAAAGTAGGAAAAGATATGATGAAAACATATACATGTATGAAATTCTCAATGAATTAAAAAAATATCATAACAAACCAAACACTGAAACTAAAAGAAAATTCTTAGCAGTTTTAAGCTTCTGTTAAATGTTGTGTAACATCCTTAAACTTAATTTTCTGAAAGAAATATATATATATATATATATATGCATATATATGTGTGTGTATGTATGTATGTATGTATACATATATAGAGAGAGAAAATCTAACAGCTGGAAAGGTAGATGAGGAAAATCAAGGCATAGAAAGATCAAATAATTTTTCCAAGGTCACACAGAAGCAGTGGGAGTCAAAATCATCACCTATAGACACTAATATCCAGGAGCCTGTATATCTAGAAACTTGCCTGTAAAAGAATAAACATGAATTTTACTTTGCAAAATGGTCCAGCAACATTTTGTATTTTTCCATAATTTAGAATTCCTTTCCTTATTCTATCAACAATTACCCCACTAACACATACATAAATATAGGAACACAGACATAGACACACATAACATCTTTCTAGTAGTGATGTTTAATTAATTATATAACACCTTTGTAGGTTCACTTGCTAAATAGAGAGGGATCTTCATACTTGCATGCTACTGTACAAACTGATGCGGGAGGATGCAACAGTCTTATTTCATGCAGAAAGAAAAAGGAGTTGGGCTTGCACTGCAGAATTCCAGTATAGTTTTTAAAAGCATGTAATTAATATTTACTTGCAAAGTTCTTATAGATCTCTCTCTCTCTCTTAAACACACACACACACACACACACACATGGGGGGTGCCTATGACAAAAGTTAATGTTCTAATAAACGAGACATTAACTGATGTAATCAGTGATATCATGTAAATTATTGCTATTATAAACCATACTCAAACATTTAGAAAATCAATAGCATATTAAACAAATGTTAGTGCTTCTGGAAGAGTTCCTTGGCAAACTTGTTTTCTGACAGATTCTTAGTGATTTTTTTTTCCTGCCTCCTAAAAGACAGAACATGATCTTACTACTAAGACTTTGTTTATATGGAAAGTAATCACAAACACACACACTAATCATCCATGGAGCAATATCTTTAGTTCCATCAGTAAAGCTATTTATTTTTTTCATCTACACACTGGTGAGAAGGCAGGAGAAAAGGGGTGCTAAAATCTAGTATAATTGTTTTCTTTTTATTTTTCCCTATACAAACCTTTCTATTGACTTAGGATAAATAGATGAAAAACTTAATAGGCTCAAACGCTGTAAATTTTCTTTAAGTGTGAACTTCCTGTCGATAGCAGTCAGGAATAGTGGTAACTTGGTGACAGTGTTCTTGGTGCTGTGGCAGTTTACTTAGTGTTACTTTTTGTAAACACAATTTTGAAAGAGCCAGTTAAAGAAATGCAGATTCACAGATGACTAAGTGTTAATGATTCCTAGGCAAAATCATTGATGTTGATAGAGTTTACTTCTCTATCAAAATTTCTAGAGACTAAAGTTTGTAGGAGAATATCTGGAAAATAATTTTTGGAACAACAAAAACAACGAAGAGAAAATAATGTCACGCTGAATAATTGTTTTTTAAGTTCATAGCTTTTATCTAATAGTGTGTCATTTTAATGTGAACTTCATACCTTGTGATTCTAAGTTTATCTCTATAGCATGCATTCTTTATATAGGAAATTCCATTTTACATGAACCATTTTCTTTCTTCACTATTACTGTGTGCTCTATAAAAGACATTAATAGGAACACAGAACTGAATAATGCACCATATGAATAAAGTTACAGTAATTTTTGTGTTAAATGATAAAAGAGATGGTACAATGTCTAGGTTAAGATACTCAGCCAAGAAACAATAAATCAGTGTTCCTCTTTTGAGTTTATAACAAAAGTATTAGGCAACCTGGGGTAAATTGAAAGTGTTTCAACATCTAAACCCTCTCCTACATAGAATGAGGAAATCTGATGACAGCTTTCTTTACTCCACTCTAGCGTAACATGATTTCACAGTGGCTACTGTACAAATTTTCTGTGGCAACTATGATGCTAAACAATTTCGTGATTCATTTCATCATCACAACATTCTCACAAGGGAGGTATTTTTCTCATTTCACTGATGAGAAAACAAAAGTTGGAGAGACTAAGTAGACACAGCCAGTAAGCAGATTGGATGGTCCTCCACATTCTAATAACTGTACTCTGTTCTCATTACTCAAACCAAAAGATTGTTAATGGATGAGGTTACTTTTTCATCATCAAAGCTAAGCTTCTAGAATCTGAATTTGAACTACTAGAGAACTAGAAAACCCATATAAATGTTTTGAAATGTGGAGTATTAGTTGATTAAAAACCACTTCTTTGTGATCTCAGACCTCCTCGCCACCATGTAATCTACCTAGCAACTAAAAGTGAATGAATGCATGAAACAGCCTTCTAGGGCCTTCTCTAGTATTAGAAACCATCTCTAATTTGTATAAATTCAACATTGTAATACTGACATGCACTATCTTATGCAGTAATCCTTATGGTACTATTGTAGACTTCCTCACCCCTTATTTTCCCTTGTTGCCACAGACACAATTAACAATTCGCTGACTTCTGTCCTAGGAAGATATTTTGTATACCTCCTGATTGAGGGTAAGTAATACTTAAAATCTTTTCAGAAGTTTAATTTGGTGGAGGTTTTTCAATTCTACTCTTAAAGGTTTTCTTTTTTTTGTCATCTGGTGCTATTATACCTTGTATTTTAATTATTTGTATGACTTTTTTCAACAGAAGGCTTTTTTCAAAAGAGATATTTGTTTTCTGATTCATTGAATAACTCATGCGGGAAACAAGATAGAACATAATTAGGTCATGTGAAATTATTTTATTGAATAAATGGGCCAAGTATCTAATACCTGCCTTTTACTAAATGAATTATGGAATGTTCTCTAAATAGTTTCCATTTTTTTTTCTGTGACAGGGTCTCAGGTATCCCAGATTTCTCCCTCCTGAGTGCTAGGATTACAGGCACCTGCCACCACACCAGGACTAACAATTTCTAAAATAGACAAACCAAGAACAAACAGATCATTCCAACAGAGCAGGCGAGAATTTAGCAAAAAAATCGTAGACCAGATAGAGCTGTGCTTGCTTAGAAGAGCAATTGACAATTTGTCTGTTTAACTAGATGTCTACATAAATGGTGTGGGGTGAGTCAGAACGGTTGAGAGGCAAGAGTACTATTGTTCTAATTATGCTGTCAGCAAACTTCATGGAATTGCCTTGTAAATAACATACACGTCATCCTCATAGACCTCTGTATGGATAATTTCACTCTAAATTGAGCTACCACACTCTTAGGAGGTTTAATTTGCCTTCAGAAAGATTTCACCACACAGATAGTGAAAGATAGTTTGCATTTGCTTTTCTTACTGCCATGTCAGAGGTTGATTGCTGTGCAGACAGTTTTATGCAAACAATTTTATTTGATATTTCTAGATTGTATTTAGTCTAGTGTGAAGAATTGTATAGAAGATCTTATTCCAACCACAACAGAAAATTTTCAAATGACCTTAACTACAACATAGATGTACACAACCATTCAAGCTCATTATGATAATCAATTTTGATTGTTGACTAGATTATTTTAAGAAAAAACTAAGAGATTAGTAAAACAAACCCCCAAGTTTGTTTATGGGAGTATTTTCAAGGACATTCAGGTCACGAGAGGTCTGACATAATGTGTGGTTTAATCTTGTAATGGATGAAAATCTTGAATAGAATTTAATTGTGGAACAGTGGAAGTTCAGGCTTCCTTAGAGCAAGTAAAATTCTGTGGTGTTTAGGGGAGGGTCTGTTTTGTCTTGATCTTTTCCTGGTAGTCTGTTCTGCTTTCAATCTACCATGATGTGAGCTTCCTTTTCCTCTGCCTCAATGATCTCAACCTGTGAGCTATTCTACTCTACCATACTGTTCCTACCATGACAGCCAGGTAGCAATGAAAACATGATCTAAGTGTTCCTCCCCTTTCCTACAACTATTTCTGTCATGTCTTTAAGCACAATGACACAAAGGTAATTAATGGACTCTTGAAAATCAAAAGTAACCATTTACCATGACGATTTCTGAGATAAAGGAACATTGGTTCAAAACCATAAAAATTTTTCTTCACAGATTCTAGAATATTAATAGTAATACTCTAGGTATTAACAATGCCTACTATTTATGACCTCTTGCAGCACACTAGTTCCTCATATCTTGCCATAGCCTGAATTGTCTACTTTGTAACCAAACTCGGTAACTACACAATGGTGATGTAGTTAAAAGTAGTCATTTGACTAACAAACTGAATCTTAAGAGCAGTGGTTCTCAATCTTCCTAATGTTTTGACCCCTTAATACAGTTTCTAATGTTGTGGTTACCCCCAACCATAAAATTACTTTCGTTGCTACTTCGTAACTGTAATTTTGACACCATTATGAATCATATGCAACTTCTGTTAAAGGGTTGTTTGAACCCCAAAAGGAGTCATGAACTACAGATTGAAAACTGCTGCCTTAGACAATCCTACATCTGTGCATTCTGATATGAATGTGAGGCCAGCATAATTCTTCTTCTTCTTAATAATTTGACTAAGGTAAGTAAGAACGAATTTATCCACTAGAACCGAAGGCAAATTTTGAAAGGATGTGATAAGAATATAACACATTAACATTCCCTCAGTGCCTATCAAGTACTTGACAATATCAAGCAAATGCACAGAACATGTTTTATATCCCTATAACAGCTCTATGGCTGAGGCACTGTACATAATTTTCAGATCCAGAATGGATAAGTTACTTGACTATGTATTAACCATTGGGATCACACTGCAGCCAGGATGACTAAACAAAGAGGAAACAGACACAAAAGTCAAGTTGGTCTGCCAATTTAAATTTGCTTTTTCTTTCTTTATTGAGCCACCTGAAGAAAGTTCAAAATGTTAATGACAAGTTAACATATCATCTTTTTCTTGTTTCCTTTTGTGTCAAAACAGACAACATATCTAAGAGGCAAGTATTCTCATCTTTGTCTGAAGGTTTTCATTAATAATACAAGAAATCTATCACTCTCTACAAAACATTTCAACATGAATTATATTTATAGCCAAGTTAAAAACAATAAATTTTATGAAATTCTAGTTTTATTTGCTGGGTTCAGATCCACGAGAGGTTCAGAGAGAATGTGAAACCTGCATCAATTGTTGTAGAAGGTTGCAGAAACTATGTATGCATGTCTTTTGTGAGAACTTTGTAATCTCTCTACATTCAGACCTAGATTTCTGCTCTTAAGGTCTTGCTTCTTAATCATTGCATGACAGACAACATAAGAGCATCTAGAAAAGGTCATGTTAAAGAGTGCTGATAGTATATGAGCAAATAGGATTAGCAGTTGTTTGAGAACATAAATGAAATGGAGTACATTGAAGATGAACAAGTTTAACTTGTAGACCAATGTACCTAAGGAGAAACAATGATTGAATGAGAATCTATTAAGCCATATATATTAAGTAGGTCCATGAAGTCTATTAGAGAAAAAACAAGCACAATCAGCATATGTATGCTACTATTATCTCAATCTTTCCTAAATCTCAGATGTTTCCCAGACTGTCTTCCTTGAATAGACTAACAAAAGAGCAGACAATAGGGAACCAGAACCAGCAAGCTTGCTACTGATTTTTGGCTAGGGTTTTAAGTTGCTAAGTGGAACTCTGAAAATCAGGAAGGCTTTCCCTGCCTCAAGAATGTGGAACACAATATTACTAGCTTTTTTCTACCTATTCTACCCAAACTCACTTCCCTCCCTATTTTATTCTAATAATTTAAGAGCCTCCAAGGAAAACCAGCCCTTGACAAGTTCCAGAGGCTATTTCCTTGACAAGTTCCAGAGACTACAAAAAAGAACATTTCTCGTAAAGATGCCTACATTTCTCTATTGTAGCAAACACACACACACACCACACACACACACACACACACACACACACACACACACACACACACTATGCATGAACTTTTTTTAGAGACCTTGGTCCCAGATAGGGCTCATAAAAGTAAAGCTTCCTCACAGTAGAATTCTTTTTTTGTACTTTGGCCTTCGAGAATTCTGGGTCAAATTTTAAATTCCTCTTCTCCAATGCATGAGTATCATGTCCTTTTGAAAAATACAAGTGAACAAGTATTACATGAAGGAAAGACCAGAATGACCTCGTGAACTATAGAATTGATTCCTTTTATCTTACAAGGTCTTAGTAACCTTATTTTTATTAGATGGCAATGCATTTACATTTCAAATGTACTATGATAAATTAGATATCTTTAATGTCAGTTTTCCAGGATTCTCTCAGTAGCTCCCTGAGTCTGTGTGTTTATCTAGGGACGGTATAACACTAATCTTTTCACAAAGAGAGACTTTCAATTATTTCCTATTACAGATGTTAGGAATGAGACAGATAACAAAACCTCATTATCCCATCAATCAGAAGGAACTATTTTAAAGAAAATTTATGAAAAAATGGGGGAAATGCTTTAGCATACAGTTCAGTTTTAAAATATGTTATAACTAGAAGTAATTTCATGTGTCCAAAAACTATCACAGTTGTATGCTGCATTTGTTATAAAGTTTTTATTTCTCCTGCTGAAGTCAGATTTACTGAGGTATAATTTAGATAGAGTCAAATAATAATTTTTTTCTGAATGATGTGAAAAACTGTGGTAAATGTATACAATCACGTATGTACCACCGTAATATTTATATGGACCATTTCTTGAAAGTTCCTTCATGTTCTTTTATAGTCAGTTTCTTGAACCACTCCAGCATCTGTCAAGTAATGAAATTTCTGTCCTAAGATTTTTTTTTTTTCTAAAATGAAGTCTTAGAGTCATATTTTTGCACCTTGCATCTCTCACTGAACATAAGACACTGGGGTTTTCTCCTGTTAGTAGTATTCCAGAAAGAAAAAATATGATTATTCATTTACTAGATGAAAGGCATTTATGGCTATTATGAACAAAGATGCTATGTATCAAATAAACCATTATGTGAATTTGTTTTCATTTCTTTAGGGAAAATATCTAGAACTGAATATTATTTTATTTTAAAGCAGTAAATATACAGATATATGAAAATACAAAAAACTATAATTATATTTGTAAAAGGATCATAATATCCACAATGTAATTCATTCTTCTCAGATGACATAAATTCATTCATTAGCCAGAAGGCCCATAAAGTTATGTGAATTAAGTCATAGTTAAGCCGGAATAGTATTTAAGTGTTATAGCTTTCATCTTTTCTGAAAAGTCCCAGGGAAATAATTCAGAAATTTTAATCTTACCTAAATATTTGAATTTAACATTTTGTTTTTGTTTGTATATCTCAGATAAAAAATAATGCTCGTATGAGGCTGGAGGTATGGCTTAGTGATTAAGAGCACTTTATGTTCCTGCAGATAACTCAGGTTTGGTTTCCAGCACCTGGGTAGCAGCTCACAATTATTTGTAACTCCAATTTCTTGGGACTAGATGCCACATTCTGATCTCCATAGTCATCACATATGTACTTAGTGCAAAAGCGTGCATGCAGGAAATAGAAGGAATCTTTTTTGTTGTTGTTGTTGTTGTTTTGAGATGGTTTCTCTTTGTAACAGCTCTAGCTGTCCTGGAACTCGCTTTGTAGAACAGGCTGGCCTTGAACTCAGTGAAATTCTCCTGCCTCTGCCTTCTAAGTGCTGAGATTAAAGGTGTGAGCCACCAATCCCCAGCTTGAGAAGGAATCATTTTTAAAATACTTTTTAAATCTAGATCAGTAGCTTGCTCCTCTTCAAGAATTTTTAATTTCATCATTTTGAAAACTTGTATAAAATACATTTTAAATTTTCCACATAATAAAAAAAACTAACTCAAGATCTTTATATTTAATGAATACAAATATTATGAATTTAACCCAAATTCATAAACAAAATATCTTAAGTAAAATTTATTGGGAGAGGAAAATATATAAATTTATTTTAACTATTATTTCATGTAGTATTGAAAATCAATGAAGAAAAACATGGAATTTGAGAAACAAACAGTAGACAACTTCAGAATAGCTTTCAAATTTACAACTATTCTTCCTAATAGAACAAAAACCCATAAAATATCATCATAAGGAATCTACATGACCACTGGCCAGCCTCAATTCTTTCATCACTATATCTCTGTAACATTAGAACCAGTATGTACTTACAGAATGATTTAGGCAATTAAAATTCTGTCCATACGTATCTGGGTTATGACTGATGTATAGTTCTTTGTATTGGCATATCTTAGCTTATATATGTTCAGTGACTATGAGGAAACTAGTTTTCCTATATTAAATTGAAGATTGAAATTTTTTATCTGCAGTGGAGTGGAGAAGAAATATGAATGTTTCCAAAGACATTCTAATCCTTGTTTTCAATTTTTGATGCTTTTTTGAAGCCTGGAAGGTGTGACATATTTAAGGAATAACATTAGCATTGAAATAAGCTTGGTACAATTTCCATTGTCAAAGAGTACCTAATTGATAAAACCTGGACCTTTTGTCTCTCTTTTACTAAATATTTGAGAAATAACATGAGCTAAGATACTGAAAGTATCTGGGCCCTGTAGATAACAGTAGAGGCTTTTGAGTTAATCAGAACAGACTTCAAATGTGAACTCTATTTTACTTTTTTTTTTTGGTGAGTTCAGGAAACTAATGTACCTCAAATGAGCTTTGTTTTCCTCATTGTACAATAGAGATACCAGTACCTTATATTCTTTTGATAATTTAATAATAAAATATTTATTAAACAGTTAGGGTTATTTCTATCATATAGTAAGGCTATGATACATGTTGATTCTTAGTATTACTTATAAATCTATTTTTCTCCTCTGTTCTTCACATCTGTTATCTTCCTTCCATAATATCTTACTCCTAGGTACTAAATTTTATGTCAGGAATATTTTATTTGTATAAAAATCAGAGACACGAATCCATCAAAGATTTGTAATTGTCACTGGGAAGACAAGGTAATAAATAGGGCAATAATAGATACATGTACAGAAAAGCACTTGCAAGGTTGATTGAGCCAAGATTATAAAAGCCCTTTCAAGGGTTGATTGCCTATAAAATATTTATCAGTATAGAATACAAAGTGTATATGGAATGTTTTTCTTCCTGATTTTTAAACCCACCCAACAGAATAAGACCCTGTAAAATTATTTGTAAAAATTAAATGTAAAAATTCTTCAGATTTGGTCATTTCAACAAGGCACTAAAGAGCAGATTCATTATCATGGTATCAAGCTTCTTAGAAGCATTGCTCAGTATGTTAGATCACTGACCTCTATGACTTCATCCTTCTAAAAGTGACAAAACAACCATATGTTCAGGAGGCAGATCACCAAATGGTCTCAGATAGGCTTCCACTAACAGCCTGAAAAATTCACTTGATCTTTGCTTCTCCCAAGGCAAGTATTTTTGTAACTCATAACTCAAAGCCTGTATTCAAGTTATTGATGCTCATTGCTCAACTTCAAGGAACTCTAATGCAGTGCATGAGCTCAGAAGTACCTTGAAACACATAGAAGCTTTCCTTCAATCATGCTGACATATCTGCCTAGTTAAGTACATAAAAACAGCCAGACTGGTCCATTCGAATTATGGCAAGTACATTTGTCTGATTGTTCATAGCAGCCAAGAATACCTCATTGTCTCCACTCCTCCCACATTTCAGGCAGTAAGTAATTGTATCTACTGGATTTCCTTTGTGGTACATCTCCCTAACAAAGGTATCTGTACAGAATCACACTGGGATATTTCTGTAGAAAGTGGCAGGTACTTGAGGGAGAGTCTTTGTCATCATGGAAGAAATCTGTTCCTCTAGAGCATCCTCAAATTGTTTTGTCCCACATGCTCACATCTCAATGAATACAGATTAGAGTGTTCCTCTGGCCAAGTTGGGGATAATGAGTTGGCTGCTTTGTTGATTCTGGAAAAGGGAAAGAAGGGCATCATTCTTCACTATTCAACCTTTATCCCTGGATTGTTTCACAGTGCTTGGCTGAGATGAAGCCTACCGCTAGTTTGGTACACTCTATCATTTCTATCAGACTTTATAAGCTTCATGATTCTTATGAAGCCAAATTTCAAAGTATTAGATACTTTTACAGGGAAAGATTTCCTACTTCCCTTCACTTTTAAAGCTATCTATCAGTTCTGACTCCTCTGGAAATAAGAATTAGTAAGTTCTAATTTTTATAGGAGCGATTTCATTGGAGGGTTGTAGAAAATATACTGGGAATGATGAAGTTCAACAAACATAAATCAACTCATGAAGCACTGTAACTATGTCCTGAATGTTCACATCTAGGAATACTGTGCTTCTGTTTGTTAGGAAGAACATGTTTAGAGTATATTGAGATAGCCTCATCCTCAACGTGTTAAATCAAGGAAAAATTTCCTATTTCATACTGCAGCCAGGATGGCTAAACAAAAGAGGAAACAGACACAAAAGCCAAACTTGGTCTGCCAATTTAAATTTGCTTTTTCTTTCTTTATTGAGTCACCTGAAGAAAGTTCAAAATGTTAATGACAAGTTAACATATCATCTTTTTCTTGTTTCCTTTTGTGTCAAAACAGACAACATATCTAAGAGGCAAGTATTCTCATCTTTGTCTGAAGGTTTTCATTAATAATACAAGAAATCTATCACTCTCTACAAAACATTTCAACATGAATTATATTTATAGCCAAGTTAAAAACAATAAATTTTATGAAATTCTAGTTTTATTTGCTGGGTTCAGATCCACGAGAGGTTCAGAGAGAATGTGAAACCTGCATCAATTGTTGTAGAAGGTTGCAGAAACTATGTATGCTGCCTTTTGTGAGAACTTTATAATTTCTCTACATCCAGGAGGCATAACTACCACTTCATATGTTGCTCTAGAGTATCTTTCCAAATGATGCAACAAAGTATAGCCAAACTGGGAGCATAAAGACTAGGCTTCTAACTCTAGTTACAAATGTCTCTTCCTAACTCAACAACCCCAACAATCAAAGCCAACATCTCATGAGGAGTGTTGGGGCCTTGTGAGTTCCTATCCCATCCACTATGGGATATTTAGGAGCTACATATTGTGCAAGTTTTCTGTAGGTAACAATAGCTGCTGTGGGTTCATGAATGCAATAGTCATTTCACATCCAGAAGACTGCTGTTCAAAACATTCCTCCACATCCTCTGGCTCTTACATTCTTTCTACTCCCTCTTTCATAGTGCATCCTGAGCCTTAGTGTTGTTGATATAGATGTCTCATATATCAACAAATTTTTGAAAGTCTTTTATTCTTGGCAATTTAAACAATCTTTTTAGTAAACCCCTTCTCACCACAAAAAGAAGCACCTTTGACCAAAGCTGAGAGTAACACAAATCCATGGAAATGCATGTAAATATTTAGATTGCTGTTTGACATACACATCATGTCTCACAAAACAGTAGTAGTGACTTCCTCAATAAGGCATATGCCCTCCCTAGACAAGGGTTTTTGAGTAGATTTAATGTACAAGATGTGAATTCTCTTCTGAAGCATGGGCTTCAAATCAAATCAGAAAGTCACAGATCACTCTCATAGCATTCATGCCACTATTGCATCTGTAGGGATTCTTTGCTGAGAGGTCTACTGTGGAGCATGCAGGGTCCACAGCTGAGAAAGCCAGGTGATGGCAATCTTCCTTCGACAGCTTACATAGCACCCTCTACCACTGTGAAAGCTACCCAGCAGGGAGGAAACTTCTGGATAAATTTCACTATGTGCTTCAGCCAAATATGTGGAGTTCAGCAATAGAGTCTTACCATTTCCTTCTATTAGGCAAAAACAGTGGTGCCAATAGGCTGTATTGTATTGGAGGTCTATAGGGCCTCTCTGTTGAACAATCCTCAGGGAAGTAGCTTACCCCTGGCATTGGGATTTTCTTTTAATATTTTTATGGCTTCTGGGAGCAGCTTTATCTACCCACACAATATAACTCTTTTCTGGCTGCCTTTTTTAATTTTAATTTTTACTTTTAAACATTTTATTTTTAACTACCTTACAAAGTAGCAGATTTCCTTATATTTTTTCATACATATTTAGTTTTAGTTGAGCCTCTTTCAACACCTCCTTTTCCCCATCTCTCTGTATGCTCCACTACTGCTTAAAACTTTGTACCTTCTACATTTTCCCTTCCACTTTCACACCACATATGTTCTACTATCTGCCCCATCTTCCTTTAAAGTCATTTTACTACTGTCATGGACCCTTTTGAATTTTACTGGCCACAATATACAATCATTCTTATGTAAATATGCATGTATAAAAATTATAAGCTAGAATCCACATATGAGAAAGAACATGTGGTGTTTTCCTTTCAGAGTTTGAGATAACTTAGGTAACGCAATGGTTTCCAGTTATATACACCTTCTTGAGAATTTCAAATTTTCATTTTTTACAGTGAAATCAAATTGTACTGTTCATATGTGCCACAGCTAAATAAAAATATACTGTTCATATGTGCCACTTTTCTGTTATCTACCCATCAGATGAAGGACATGGAGGTTGATTGTATTTCCTTGTTATTGTGCATAGAATAGTGACAAATAGGGATGTGTAGTATCTCTGTGATAGGGCATAGTGCTCTTTGAGTATACTCCCAGGAATAGTATATCTGCATCTTATGATAGTTCTCTTTTTGCCTTTTGGAGAAACCTCCACACTGATTATTTCCATAGTGGCCACAGAAGTTTACATTCACATCAACACTGAACAATGGTTTCTCTTTCCCTACATCTTCATTAATGCTTTTTGTCATGTATTTTCATGATGATATCCATTCTGACCTGAGTAAGATGGCATTTCATAATGATTTTAATTTTAATTTTCTTTTTTAAGATTTAAAAACTATTTTAATTACATTTTGAGAAATGTCATACATTTTGTTTTGATCATCTTCATTCCTTCACCAGCTTCTCCTAGATTGGCCTTTTATACTTCCACACCCATTCAACTTTTTTCCTCAACTTAAACCCATAAGGTCCAATTGGTGCTTCCTATATACATTTTGGTGTGTGGCCCTGCACTAGAATATGGTTAACCAACCAGGGGACTAGGGGTCCACACTCATGAAGAAAAGTTCACTTTCCTTCTCCTTGCAAATATCAGTTGCCATTAGCTTCTTAGACAGGGTTGGGATTTGCTCTGCCTCTCCTCACTCCATTATGGGACTTTGTCTAATGAAGCTTGTGCAGGTCTTTGTGCATACTGTCACAGCCATTGTGTGCAACTGCCCTGTTTTGTTTGGAAAGCAGAGCTTCCTCATAGTCACCTACCATGTCTGGATCATAATTTTCCACCCTCTCCTCTGCAGTGATTTCTGAATTTTCTGAGGAAAATGTATGATATAGATGGCCCATTCAGGACTGAACAATTCACAATGTACCCCGGTAAGAATGGCTAAGATATTAAAAAAAGACAACAAATGTTGGCATGGATGTGGAAAATGGGAACACTTATTCACAGCTGGAGCAAGAGCAAACTGGTACAGCCACTATGGAAATCAGTGTGGAGGAACCCCAGTAATCTGAAAATAGATCTACTAAATGATCCAGTTACACCATTCTTGGACATCTACCCAAAGCATTATGCATCCTTGTACAGAGATACTTGCTCATACATATTCATTGCTGCTTTCTTCACGATAGCTATAAAATAGAAAGAGTCTAGATGTCCATCAACTGCGGTATGGAAAATGAAAATGTGGCATGTTCACACAATGGGATATTATCCAGCTGTTAAGAGAAACGAAATTTTGAAATTTTTAGGTAAATGGAATGAGCTGGGAGCAATTTTTCAGAGAGGGGTAACCAAGATCCTGATGGACAAATGTCACATGTTTCTCTCATTTGTAGATGTCAGCTTTCAACTTTCAGATGTGTGTCTTTCTTTTGGAATACCTACAGAGGTAAAAAAAAAACAAAACAAAACAGTAATTTGCATGTTTTGATGTCTGAAAATAATAATAATGAATATTTTTAAAGTGTTTATCAGCCATTTGTTTTTACTTTTGAGTACTCTCTGTCCCTGTCCTCAGCACATAATTTTTTACTTTTTTTTAAGTTTCTTCAGTTCTTTGTACAGTCTAGGTAGTAATCCTCTTGTAGATGTATAGTTGGCAAATATTTTCTCACATTATATAGGCTGTCTTTTTACTTGATTAGCTCCTTCCTTAGCTGTACACTTTCTGAATTTCATGAGGTCCAAATTGTCAGTTATTGGTCTTTTATCTTGAGCAATGGAGTCCTATTCACAATTCTTTATTCATGCCTGTATCATGAAGGGTTTCATCTAATTTTTCCTTTAGCAGTTTCAGAGTTCCAAGGCATACGTTAAGGTCTATGTTCCATTCAGAGTTGGTAGATAAGTGTATAGTTTCTTCTACATGTATGTATACTGTTTTCCTAACACCAGTTAAAGAAGCTATCTTTTCTCTAGTGATTATTTTTGGCATCTTTATAAAAACTATTGTGCCCTACAGCTGAGTGGTGTTATATAGAGATTTTACTCTGTTCTTTTGATGTGTGTAGGTTTTTGTACCTGTACCATGCTGTTTTTGTGACTAATAATTTGTGGTTTATTTTGAAATCAGGTATCTACTACTTAAAGCTTTATTATTATTATTATTATTATTATTATTATTATTATTATTGTTCTTGTACTTGTTTTTGTTGTTATCACTGCTTAAAATTTCTTTGGCTACCTGAGGTCTTTTATGCTTACAAAAGAAAATTAAGATTGTCTTTTTTCTGTTTCAGTATAGAATAATATGGGGATTTTGATGAGTTACCTTGAATCTCTTGATTCTTTTGATAAAATAGGTGCTTTTACAATATTAGAATCAATATATTTTTTAAATTATTGATACTGATGTGTTTCTATCTGCCTCCTGATTAGTGGCTACTCGTGTCTTTCAAAAAATGGACCAAAGACAATGAAATACAAATGAAATTGATTTTATACAATCTCATAGGTTATATTTACTTTTTATTTATTTATATTGGATCTAATGGAGCTCCTTCAGTATTGTAATAGAAGGTTTTCTCTGCCAACCTTGTGAGTCCTATTGCTTTCTTTTCCTGTAATTTTTTACTAGCTGAATAATTTATTGATATGCCCAAGTCTCTGAAATTCCAACATGAATGAAGAAAGATTCAATTAGTCTGAATTCCCATTATATTTAAATTTATGTACATTGTTAAATACAATTGAGAGTAAATATTGAGTGTGGATGAATGTTGAATATTAATTCCGGGTTTAGGATCTGTGTTCTTTTATTTCATTCAATTTGTTTCTGAAATACACATTTGCTTTAGGACTTTCTAATAATCAAGCCTTAAAATCTACTCTAGCTTTAAGCCTATATTTTAAAATGTTATCAGTTGCTATTAAGAGGCTATTATATGTAAGTCCTCCCCAAAGTCCACCACCAAGAAACCCTCTTGGTGTAAAAGAACAAGAATTCAATCTATACTTTGAGATGGGAACATGATTTATAGTTTCAAGGTGCTCTCCCAAAGAACACCATACTGTGAAGAGTAGACAGCTGCCAAACTGTAGCCCAAGTATGTGGTCCACACAGATGAATCTGAGGAAGCTATATAGCAAGGCTTGGGTGAAGGTTGGAAAACAAAACATTCAATGAAGTCACCATGATAAGGGGTTGTAAAGACAATCCTTGGATGTTCTTTGACACACATCACAGGAGATTGCATGGATGTCAAGACGCTGATTTGAGACTTTATACCAGAGGCAAATGGTCCAGGATGCCCATATAAATGAAGAACTAGTCAGTGAAACAGAGGGATTAGAAATGTGGATGCCTTCTGTGCAAGTCCTTAGTGATCACAATGCATTGGGTTGCTATGATATTATTTAGCCCTCTTTTGTCAGAGGAGTGAGCAGTGGCCAAGTGGGTATTATCCAGGTGTTCTGAATACATGTGGATGTCCCTGTTACCCAAGTATAGGACACAAAGAAGGAACAAGACAATTGAAATAGGGAGTCAGGGTGTTTAATCTAGTTTAGAGTCTCCAAAAAATTAATGATTGTGGAGCCCTGAAGGTTGTGTAAGTGGTAGAAACAAAAGTGAGGAAGGGTTGTCAGGATGAGTCTCCATCAAGAATTATTTGAATCTGGCCTGTCCATAGTTAGTGGCTAATTTGCAAGGGACAGCTTGACAAATGGTGTTTTCCTGATGCCAAGCTAGAGAAAGGCAGAGAAGCCACATTGACCCCCGATTCTGAGTCAGTCAACTGCTAATAGTTCTTATTCCTTTTAACTCCTTTGTGTCTGCTCCATTGGAGTGCCTTTATGATATGTTACTTTCCTGGCTTCTCAGGAGAAATCTCAGAAAAAAAAATAAATGTGGAATCGTGTGCGTGTGTGTGTTTGTGTGTGTGTGTTCTCTTGTGTACCTCTGTTTCAGTGTCATATCTTGAGGTTCATGTGAAATGGCCACAAGGGTATGCAAAATGGCACACGTGCATACCATTGATTCTACTCTAAGAAATTAGAGGAAAGTTAAATGTGAACACATTGAAGAAAAAAAGAAGACAAGGGATGGAAAAGGAAGATGTGGAACTAGATGGAATCTTTTCAGGTGAAGCTTCACATATAAACATTTTGGGTTGCCCATGTGTGGACAAATCAAAAATATTATGAATTAAATACTGTATTTGAATTAAATTTCTGTATTAAAATGAAAAGTAACTGGGGGCTGCAGAGATGGTCAAGCAGTTTATAACACTTGGTGCTCTTCCAGAAGACCCAAGATTGGTATCTAGCACCCACATCAGGTGGATCACAACCCTAGTAATTCCAGCTCCAGGTGACCCAATGCTTCTGGATTCTATTGGACTCTACTGGCACCTACACAGATATACACACACATAAAATAAAAAAAATAAGAAAATAAGAATGAACTAATTATTTTATTGAACTTTCTTAGTGTTGGCGTTCTTCTTGATACATTCCTGTCATGGTCTGATGAAAGGTAGAGGAGCAATAGTACATTTTTTTGTTTTATTTATTATTCATGAATTCTAAACTTAACCTAATTTTAAACATAATTTCTTATTAAATTTATTTATAAATATAATTCTTAAAGCAACTTATTTATAAATCAAATGTTAAAAGTTTCAATTTATTGTCTGTATTTACAAGCCCCTGACTCTTCACTAACTTTCTGATTTATAAACAACGGGCCAAAAGTCCCAGTTGATAGATGTAAAGTCTTCGGCTGAATTTATGCACTCCAACTGAAAATCCTGTTGTAAATCATTGTCTAGGTTAAAAATGTTCCCATTAGTTATTGTTTGGACTGTTGGATTTGAAAACACCTTCCTTCTTTACTCTTAAGTTATGATTTATTTTTTAAAGATATGACATGTTCTGATAATTTTTTAGTGCCAAGTTATAATTTATTAGGTCACTGAAATAAATTTTAACATAAATTTTAAAGGCATTGAATTATGTACATGAGATTTTTGAAAGCTATATGGCTGAAAAACAATTCTCAAAAGCAAGAAGTGAATGTAATCTCCAATAGCCTACAAAACAAAACTTGATGGTGCTTGTAGTCATAGAACGTTTATCTTTTTATTGCATAATTCCTAACAAGTTTCTGCCCTTTGCTTTATCTTTTTATATATGTATAATTGTTGTTATGGTCTAAGCAGACATGCAAGGTATGGAAATCCCTGTGTTTCACCTGGACAGATTGACATCATTACTGTATACTAAATCCTCTGCCCAATTGGGGAGTTAACATGGTTCTACTTTGGTTCTATTTTCCATCTGTGCTATTCATGCACTTGAGACATACTGGTATGCATTTGAACTTGGATCTATGCTTGGAAAACCCCCCTCACATGCCAATCAGACTGTTAATTGCATATCTGTTGATGTTCTTTATTCTTTTCCAGGCTAACGAACTGCGGAGTTATGTTCATCAGTTTTCTGCTCTCTCTCACTGGTGACTGCCAGAGAAAAGCGCTCCTACAGTAGATTGCAGTAAGGTGTATATATGTGTGTGGGGGGGTGGGAAGTGGGTGTGTGTGTGTGCACAAAAGGAGGAAATGGAATGATTTTCCTCTGTAGTATATCAAAATTTGACATACCTACACGGTCCATTTTGTGTGTTACATCATGTAGTTAATGTTTGTTTTTTGCCTTCTGAGGGTGGTATGTATTGTTGCTTAATGGCATTTACTGCAGTGAGTTTATCTTACCAAATTTCCAAGGCCTGAGCTGTCTAAAGTGATTAATTAATGACAAAGGCTTTACTTTCTTCTTCCTTTATCTATATATCTATATCTGTCAGTCAATTAATAGAAGATAGATAGATAGATAGATAGATAGATAGATAGATAGATAGATAGATAGATAATCTTATGAACAACCAAGTGGCACACAGATATTTTTACATTGCACTATCCACATTGTCCTGAGATTTATGATATTCCAAGACTCTAAGATATTGGGGCAAGAAAAAACTGGTGTTAGGCTAATTTACTATATAGCATTTGAGATCAGTTACAATGTACATCTTTCATAAATTAGTATATTTTTTCTATTATTTTTGAGATCATAATGTAATTGCATTATTTCTCCCTTTCCTTTCCTTCCACCAAATCAACCCTTCCACATATTCATCCTTGATCTCTTTCAAATTCATTACTTTCTTTTTATTATTATTCTATACATATATTTATGTGTATATACATATATATTCATAACTATAATCCGATAAGTCTATATAATGTTATTGGTATGCATGTTTTTCTGTCTGACCATTAGGTATTGGTATGGTCTTCCCTGGAGAAAATTATTTTTCCCACTATCAATATTGTATTTTAACAACAGGATTTAAAAAGAAAAATCCACAAAGCAGGCAGAGTGATACACACATATAAATACTACATTTGAGAGGATGAGGCACAATATTCAGGAGTTCTGAACTTTCCCAGGCTACAAAGTCAAATCAAGACCAGCATACACAAATCATTGAAAGTCTGTCTCAATAAAAATGTTTAAAAAGTTTGAGGATATAAATTAGTGATAAAATACATGTCTAGCATGCACAAGGCTATGGATTCAATCCAGTACAATGAATAAATAAATAACCACATAAATAAATAAAAGAGTTCATATGATTTTTGGAAGGCCTCCTTGGAGTTTATTTTTAATAAAGAATTAGGAGTAGATTTTGGAACTAAAACAATGCTTTAGAATTTTAATACATGTTTTGTATTCTCTCGGACAATTCAAGGTAGCTTACCAAAACTCAAAGTCTAAAATTTTAGATAAAAATACCTGTTTTTTACAGGAACTCTCTTTAAAGATTCTACTGAGTTTTGCTGCTCAATTTCTTTATGAGACACCATCACATCCGTTTTCAAAGCCTTGTGCTTTATCCTTAGATAAAGAAATATTTAGTTAGCAAAAAATTATGGAGTACCTATTGTTTGCCAGGTACTGTCATTACTATTGTAGACTGAGTAAACAATTGAAACAGTTCAGCTTCACAGGATTAATATCCAAAAGAAAAGCCAAGGCTTCTAAAAAAATTGCTAATGCCATGTATCTGTAAGACAAATCTGAATGAATACTGTGGAAGAGGAGAAAATACAGTTCCTTTCAGCACTTTAACAAATGCTAGTTCTTCTTTTCCTTTTTTCTTTTCTTTCCCTTTTGTTTTCTGGAACTCATTGTGTAGTCCAGGCTGGCCTTCAACTTCCTGCAATTCCTCCTGCCTCAGCCTCCCAAGTGCTGGCTTTACAAGCATTCATTGGCATGCCCTGTTTTTAACTGGTATTTTAAATAATTATAAATCCATAAATAAAACTTCTCATATAGAATGTTATTTGTGACATTTATAAAACTTCTCATATAGAATGTTATTTGTGACATTTGTTCTACTCACAAAGTATAAACTGGCACGATGCTTTTGTAGAATCATGTAACATCTGTAGTGGGTAGCTGTTCCCCTAGTGAGGCTTCTGGTAAATGCTGTGCTTACCTAGAACTTCCCCCTGGGGTGGGCCGAGACAGGAGCCTTTAAGACCGGAGATCCGTCCATGTCTGCTCTCTTTTGTTCCTGGTGATCCTGGACACTGGATGGTAAACTGAGCAGAGTTCTCCAGAAAACACTGCTGTACTACACCTCACCTCGCCTGGACCCTGTAACCAAACCCTTTACTGGCTGTAAGTTACCCCTATAAATCTTGTATTAGTTATGTGGAATTACTTTAATAATTTCCCCCTTTAAACATCAGATAAATATTTGAGAGAATTAATACTTTCAAGTACAATATGATAGAAAAAGTATAATTATCAAGGGAGGTTATGATTGATACATATTGTCGTATATACTTTTAAGTATTTGCTACTTGTGTGTTCCATTGTCATATAAATACTAAACTTGATCATGGCAAATAAGAATATAGCTCACATTAATTTTACAACTTGAAATATGAGTTTGGCAGAGTCATTATATTTCTGTTTTGTTTTTTTTTGTCATTTGACTCAATTTATTTCATAAAAGTATCATGTAGGGGACATAGCGAAGCTCAGCAGTGCAGCCACTCGCAGAGTGCTAGTCACTACGTGACCCAGGGAAGGTCTGAAACTGATGCACTCTCAGTTGGGAAGTGAGTTCCCAGAGAACAGAGGTTTGCATTAGGGTGGACTATGTAGCAGAGGCTATGATCATAGTTACATGACCCACTCTCCAAAGCTTGGAACATCAACATATCTTGTAGAAACGTTATTCAGGAATAGCACCATGGGGCTAGAGAGATGGTTCTGGTTAAGAGCACTAGCTGCTCTTGCACAGGACCTTGATTCGATTTTCAGCACCCACAATGCAACTCACAACCTCCTGTAACGCCAGTTCCAGGAGAATATATGCAAACAAAAATACACATAAGATAAATCTAAACCTTTAAAAATATCAGCAGCTCACAAAAAAGTACTGCCTAATTGAACAGATCCTGGATTGATCATCAGGAATAAACAGTATCTGTGGACATTTCAGTGGTTTCTTGTACCTGTTCTTCCTTCTCTAGCAAAGCTGAAGATTTCCCATTCTTCCTGATATGGCCTGACAAGATACTTCCTCAGTGACTTAATGATGGAGTAATGTATTTACTCATGGAATCTTGCATATTTTCCATATGTGCTCACTGTTTTGTCATGATCATTGTAGGTTTAATCTAATTGTAGTGTTTGAGAAAATAATTCAGTTCTACAATGTTACAAGAGCAAATTTAAGAACCAAATATTTCTCCAATAACAGCTCAATTGAGGTAAAAGAAAATAAGAAACATCTTGCTAAAAAATTAAAGAAAATGGATTTATAACTAAGGTTTTAGTTTTGGAGCAGTCTTTTACTTAAGGCCACAATTACATGTGTGCACCTAAAGTACATATTTCCTTAATATACAATATTAACATTGTAGTTTTTTCCACTCAATGCATTATTAGAAACAATAGCTCTGAATACACATATGCAAATACAACCATGAAAATATTACCATAATGATTGAAAAAATTCAATTCAGCAGGAAGA
This sequence comes from Neotoma lepida, assembly GCA_001675575.1. Classification (NCBI taxonomy): domain Eukaryota; kingdom Metazoa; phylum Chordata; class Mammalia; order Rodentia; family Cricetidae; genus Neotoma; species Neotoma lepida. The sequence continues at coordinate 342,792 of LZPO01087156.1, forward strand.
TGACTTCCTTTTCTTTTTTTTTAAAGGAAAGAATTGTAGTTAATAAGCTTGCCAAGCAGATATGGGAAATTCATTGTCTTCTGCAACTCTAAAATGATAATGGGTATTTTTAATTCTTCATTTCACTGTAACACAGAAAAAATTAATTCAGGATATCTTATTTTATGAGAATTAGATTCAATGTGTGTAATATCTTTTTTCTACCTTCCTCATGAAATCTGTTTAACTATTGATCTGTGTGAAAAGTAGCTGCTCTCTCCCTTCCATTATTGTTTGCTCATACTATTACCTGCTCATGCACCCGATGCCTGGCTTCTTGACATTAGGCTCACTTAATTCAGTGCCTTACCACTACTGATGAACAACAAGACCAGCTCATAAACAGATTGATATATAGCTTTGGATAAGATGCTGTTGGCACAGATATGTGCTTAGTTTTCTGTATGTTATGATCCTAATTTTACTAAGTGATTTAAATTAATTCATAAAGGAGCATAATTGTGAAAAAATGGATGATTCAGAAGGTAGAAATGGTTTGATTAAATTTCTCAAAAATTTGTATAATAAAATCTTAATCCTCAATGTAATACAATCAGGACTTGGGGCTTTGGGGAGATAACTGGAATATGAAAGTTCAGCCGTTGTGATGATAATTAGCCTGATTGTAAAAAGTACTATACAAAAAACACTTCCTTTTTTCCCATAGAAGATGATACAAGAACATGAAATGCTATAGCCAGGAAGAGACACCGTTCCATAACTCAACCATGGTGGCCCCTGATTTCAGAATTCTAGTCCATAAACTGTGAGATATAAATTTCTGTTGCATAAGTCTCCCTGTTGGTGGAAATTGTTATAGTTACTTAAAATGACCAAGACATTCACTTTGGGTAAAAAAATATTAATTGCATATATAAATACTTAGGGAAACCTAGATAAATAATATTGTCTTAAATAAATGTCTTTAAAAAATCACACAAAATAAATCTAAAGTTGTAGTTGTCATCCAACTCAATATGAATCCCTATTTCCAAGTCCACCGCCATTAACTCAGTTTGGAAAACATGATCTATATAAGACAGTTGCTTTTGAGGGATGAAATTGATTCTGGTGAAACTCCTATGAAGGTTTTTTGCATTTCTTTCAATGTGTTGCTGCATGGATTACAAACACCTTATTTGTATCAAATGGAGCCAGGAACTCAGAATATAAAATAGAAGAAATTGCTTCTGGAAGTTCTAATTGTATCTAATTTTTCTAGCTGTGTGTATTGAAATGCATCATTTTAGTCATCTAAAACTGTAAGTAATACTAACCAGCATCCAGGTTTTATGCAGTGATATATTTTGTAGATGAGCTAAAATTGCATTAAACTCAAAGTAATATCCAATGTTAATTTTAGAGCATGTCATTCCATCGGGGCATATAAATATTTTATAACTCATACAAAATTAGCATTTGGACACTTTCAGAAGCTTTTGTGAATGCAAATTGACACTGAAAATGTATATATATTTCAAAAGTATAATATACATACTTTTCATGATGATTTTTAAAAATAATATTCATATTTATAATTCAGAAATTTTATAAAATTTGTCTTGAATGTATTTATCCCCTTCCCTTTGCTCGCCCACTCCCTTCCCACACACTTTTGTGTTTTCTCACTCTCTCTTTTTAAACAAAAGCAACAAAAAAATCCATGGAGTCCCATTTGTGTTGGCTGATTGTACTTCTGAGTATAGGCCTACCACAGAGCATGATCATATATATCGGGTGTCACTCCATTGAGAAAAATTGACTTTCCATCTCCAACAACAATCAAATGTCAATAAATCTTCAGCTAGGGATGGGACTTTGTGCCTACCATCCCTCCTCCACACTGGGATTTTGTCTCACTTGAGCTTGTGCATGTCCTGTGTATTGTTGTCAGTCTCTGTGAGTCCATACATGCATCTGCCCTGTTGTGTCTGGAAACCATTGCTTCCTTGGTGTTTTTCATTACATCTTACTCTTACAATCTTTCTCTAACCTCTTCTGAATATATTTCTGAGTCTTGAGACAAGATGTATGTTATGCACATCCTATGTATGGCTGAACACTGCAAAGTCCACTATTTTCTGAACATGAACTAATTGTGGGTCTCCATGTTAATCTCCATCCACTGAAAGAAGTTTCTCTGATGAGGGTTGAGTGATGCACTGATTTATGGGTATAGTAATATGTTAGGAGGAAATGTTTTATTGCTAAGTCCATCTAGCAGAATATTTGTAGGTTTCTCCCTAAGGCCTATGATCTATCTAGTAATGTTGATATTTTTAAGTTTGGATTCTATATTGTGGAATAGTTCTTAAATCCAACAACAAAAAGTTGCTGATTACTCTTATATTTGTGATACTGTTGCACCAATGGCCATAACTTGCCATGTAAGCCATTAGTATAGCTTATAGGGTTCATAGCTGGGTGATATCGATGATGACTGTTCTCCAGTAGGATGCATGGCACTTTCCAACATTGTGAATGATAGCCAATCAGGATGAACCTTCCAGGTGAATACCATCTAGTTTTCTCCATGTTCTATTACTCAAGTGTAGTGTCTTCCACAATAGGGTCTTACACTAAAGTTCTGGTGGGTAATTAACAGCATTGGCAATATCCTTTATTTTTTGGGTGTTTGAAGGCCCAATGGCCAAAAACTCAAAAAGAGGTAACCATTCCTGGTACTAAAGTTTTTATTTGGTAACATGATGTCTGCTTGGAGTATATACCCTCCCACAATTATAGGGTAACTCCATTTAAGCTTCTTTTACATGTGTATATTTTTAGGAAGCTTCCGTAGTATTGGGTTTCTAAATGGCATTTCCAAAAGCCTTTTGAGTTAGCTATTTCTCCACATATTCTCTCCCCATCCTGCCATCGTGTCCTCTACCCTGTTTAATCTTTTTGATTGCATTTTTACCATTTATTATTTTACCTTTATCTATGATAATTCCATTTTATCTTTTCTGCAGAAAATTTCAGATATAGACCCAAGAAGCATGTGTATAAAGTATTTTTTTATCCAGTGTAGTTTTTGATAATAGTAAGTTATTTTGAAAATTCTAAAATTTCATTTTTTTTGTAGTTTGGGGAGTTAAAGTTGGGGCATTGTCATGGCAGTGAAGCACCCTGACACTGAGAATTATGTCCATTGCTTACTGAAACAAAGCAACTTATTTACACAGTTCATCTTAGCCTTGAACTCCTGTATCATCTCAGATAGTTTCAAACTTCTAATCTTCCTGACACAGTGTCCTAAAGTACTGGTAAAAGTTTACTGATAGAGGGTGGCTTACAATTTTAATAATTTTAAGTACTATAGGATACTATATTGTTACCAAAATAAGGTATACTTACAATATCAAGTATCCATGAAAAATGATGTCACAAAAGCCTTGTTACTGAATTCAATGAGTATAAAAATTAAGTTTTAAGATTATTAAGAGAGTTTGTTATAACATGCTTGCAAGATAAGTACTCATGGATCTTCTATCTCTTACATCATTCTCATCTTAATTATCTTTTCAATGACTTTTATACAGCAAATAGCCTTGAAATATAGTATGAGAGTTCAGAACATAGATCTTTTCTTCCCAAGATAGTATTTCTCTCAAGAATAAAAGGTTTTCTAGTAGTTTCCTTTTAAAAAATTGTAGGATCATAAAAGCAGAATGCCTCATTGGTCTACAGATTATTTTTTGCCACATCTGAGAACTCATTTTGGGTATTGAAATAGTGATTAACTTTTCTGCATGATGTAATAAAGGATTTTTTTTCAATACTACTACCTTTATGAAAAACTATCACAATGATTTTACCTATATACATCCAGAGAGCAGGGATTTAAAGAACAGTCATTGAGAGGAAGATAAAAAAGAAATGGAAGTAGAACTTGCATCAATAAAAGGAATTTCCAAATATTAAAATCTATTGGCTGTAATCAAAAGATAATTTTGTTAGTGAAGATAAAGGGAAATGAAACCTTTGCTGAGAATGTAAACTTCGAGAAAAAAAAAGATTTTAAAAAAGCCAGGCGGTGGTGGCACATGCCTTTAATCCCAGCACTCGGGAGGCAGAGGCAGGCAGATCTCTGTGAGTTCGAGGCCAGCCTGGGCTACCAAGTGAGTTCCAGGAAAGGTGCCGCGAAAGGTACACAGAGAAATCCTGTCTCGAAAAACCAAAAAGAAAAAAAAAAAAGAGATGTAAACTTCAATGTCGAAGAAAGTGTGAGGATTTTACAAGAAAAAAATTAAAAATAGAACTGTAGTAAGATCCCAAAGTAACACTACTGGGAATATGTCCAGGTGGAATTATATCAATATATTAAAGAGATAGATGTATTTCAATATTTACTATAGCAATATTTACAATAGTCAGGATATGAAAATAATCTTTGGTCTTAATAGATGAATAAACAAATACTTTATATATGCAAAATGGATATTATTCAGCCATAAAAGGACTAGAATGTGGTGGTATTTTATCTATGTCACCCAATAAAATTTATCTGAGGATCAGAGTAACAAGGTCAGCAGCTAGCCTTGCAAAGTTAGCATATGCCCTTAATCCTATCACTTAGCAAGCAGGGTCTGTCTAGATCTCTGTGAGTTTCAGGTCACACCAGCAATAGTCAAGCGTGGAGACACACACCTTTAATCCCAGCATCAACCATAGAATTCTGGAGGTCTATACACATAGGCAGGAATTGACAGAAGTGCATGATAGGAGGAAGTGATGTAGCTAGGCTGAAAGAGCCAACGGGAGAACAGAACAGAAAGGGATATGGATGTGGAGGTATAGGAATTGGGACACTCTCCATTTTGGAAGCAGCGGCTGCAGTCTAAGGTGAGTCTGATAGCTGTTCCTAATTCCTCTGATCTCTGTCAGTCTTTCACCCCATCTCTGTCTCTGTGTTTTATTTAACAAGACTATTTAAAAAAATCCATTTTACATTTGGCACACAACATGGGAAGAAAAAGTCGTTGGTAGGCCTTACAAGTGGGGGTGAAAGGGTGTTGACCCCCGGCCCTGCTGGAGCTTCAAGCAGCAGGACTTGGGCTGAGATTCATTGGGGATTAAAGACATGTATCTCCATGCTTGATTGTTCCTAGTGTGACCTGGAACTCACAGGGATCTAAACAGACCCTGCTTGCTAAGTGGTAGGATTAAGGGTGAGTGCTAATTTTGCAAGGCTAGCGGTTGACTTTGTTCCTCTGATCTTCAGATAAATTTTACTGGGGGACATAAATAAAATACCACCACCGGATATAGGCGCGGAGATGTAGGAAATCACACACTCTTGGAAGCAGCGGCATTATTAAGGTGAGGCTGGGGGCTGTTCCTAATTCCTCTGATCTCTGTCAGATTTTCACCCTATTTCTGGCACTGTGTTTTTATTTAACAAGACCGTTTAGAAATTCATCTTACACTAGAATTCTGTTATTTGCAATAAACTGGATACTTGTGAGAAATTTACATTAAAAACAATAAGCCAGATATAGAAAAGCAAATACTGCATGACTTCATTTATATTTATTATCTAAAACTTTTTATAGCATAAAAGCAGAGAGTAGACTGGTAATTAAGACGGCTAGTAGAGGAAATAGGAAATAGTTGTTCAAAGGAAACACTGGCTCAGTTTTGCAGAAGCAAAATTCAAGATACATACCCTACAAAAGCAATATATTGAATTCTTGAAAATTGATGAGTATAAAGCTTAGGTGTTCTCCACAGAAAATTCAGGATGTTAGGCAGTACATATATCCATTAGCTCAATTTCACCATTTTGTATGGTACACATAATTCTTCATGCCATAACAATATGTAATCATTATTTGTCAGCTAAAAATAAAAAATAATAATAATCCAAATTAGAAATAAATGGCTAATTCCCATTTAGTAGATCCCTATTGGTCACCCTAATTCAAATTTCTTTTTTTCTCACTGTACCTTCCTCAATAAAGAGTTAGGATCCTCTTCTAGTGAGTCAATTCTATTGGATATTGTTCCAAATGCTTAAAGGGCCTTTAACTCGATTTTGCTTTTTGCCACAAACACTTTTGCCCAATCTGTTTTATTTGCCCTTATCTTGGCCATTCTCTCTCTTTTTTCATTTACAAATCTTTTCTTATTTAATTAAATGAAGTCTGAAGAACAGGATTTTTGATGAAAATTTGGTTTAATTGAAACAGTAAATAAAACCTTACTCATTTTGAGACATAGTCTTCTATATTAGCCCATGCTGGCCTCACACTTGACATCCTCCTGCCCCACTCTGCCTCCCGCGTACTGGGACTCCAAGTAAATACCACCATGCCTGACTGTAAAACAACTTATTTTGATTGTAGACTAAGTAAATCAAAAGTCCACTCAATGTGCTTCATTTCTGGGCTGTAAATACTTGCTCCTCTAAAGCAGAAGATTATAGAAGCTTCCAGGTGGTGTATCTTATCTTTCTATGTATGGTTTTGTGGTTTAGGATAAAGTCTCATTGGAAAAGAGAAAAATATTCCATCTTTTAATGTGCCTTCCTTGAGAAAGGAATTGGGAAGACTTTGTTGAGGCAGAAAAGATTAAAGTAATTCTCTGTTACCAGCTCAGCATCATCATAATATAGTTCTGTAATGATAACTTCGGCCATGTTTTGTTCTCATAATTATTCATAGGGATATTAATAAGTAGTTGTATGAAATTTCTATAAGTATTCCTTTTAAATAAGCATAACTTCTATTGATATATCCCATTACATCCTGTTGTATAACTTAAGTATACACAGTAAAATTTGTTATTTGTTTATATGTTAATGAATATGATTTACTAAGAATTTATTTTTATGTCTCTAAATGATAGTGATTTGTGATTGTTCCTCCCCTATTTATGTCTGGCTTGCTATTTATTAAACTAAATTAAACTAAAAATAAAATAAAAATAATTACTTCTTCATGTATTCATCATGTAGATTAGATATTAGCAAAATTTACTTTGTACATGGATAGGGGAAATAAAAATGTAAATATTATCTGCAAAATGTATTTTATGTTTCAAAGTTTTACAAGTGAAATTACAAATAAATTCCACATTCCACATGTTAAAGAACTTTTGCATGATAAATACCAGATAATCTGTAGAATGATTCCAAATCATTCTGTCAAAAAGTTCACAGCAGTAAAAACCCATTAATTCATCTCTCCCTTGCAGTTTTTCACTTCTCCACTTTTATATGTCAAAGGCAGCCACAATGCGTTTGTGCTTCTTAGTGCGCTTTCATTGATATTTTGTACCTTTTACCATTAGCACTGCAGTTTTCTTTCGGGCCTGTTTCCATTTTATAAAGTCATCATGCTATTGGTTTTTCTCCCTCATGCAATGCTAATAGGTGCTCCATCTCTTTTTGTAACCCTTTGAAAATGCCAAGTAATTATTTACAACTCCTCACTCCTGCAGGGCCTTTATAAAGAAATCAACCAGATGGTGTGAAGTACATTTAGACAGTTCAATGCAAGGCTAAGAACTGTAGGGAATGTCTTAGAGCTTTTGTGAACTCAGAATATGCAATACCCGTGAAGAAATGGATAAAGAAATAAGAAAGAATCCTAAACTTGAAGCCTGTACCCTAAAATGCTATAGAGAAAAGCTATAGAAGTAATCATATCCTGCATTTATGGGACACAGTGCTCCATTGGACCAATGTAAAATATATATTTTTAATAATTTAGAAAATAGAAGCAGATATTCACATAAGCATATTATACATACATGAAAATATGCTTCTATTCTTTGTGAATGTTGATGTTTGAAAATACAAAATGTTTCAGTCAAAGTGCTGTAAACTTTTCCTTTAAAGGAGGCAGATACTATATTTATTTTGCATTTCAGGCTCAAAATTAAAAAGACTGCTTCAAATCTAATCTTTCTTGTAGCATTAAATATATACAATAACATGTAAATGAACATATGTGGCTGTGCTTCAGTATCAGTTCATCTGTTGTATCATTTGAATATCACAAAATTTTCACATTGATAGATATTATTCTTTTCATTTTGTTCAACTTTTTAGAAAATGAAAAAGCAATTCTCAGCTTGGAGGCTCTAGAATAACAAAAATGAAGTAAACATGGACCACAGGTTATAGTTTGATATACCCTGCTTTAAAAAAAGTCAAAATCTATGATGATAAAATAAAATTTTCTATCTAAAATTTCAAAGTATTTTAGCTTTGAATACATCCTTAATACTAAATATGATTTATTTATGTTATTAGCTATTTGTAAGTCTAAACATAATTGTGGGTTTGCTCTTTACCCTTCATTCTGCTTCTACATTTGTTACCTAGTGTAATGCCACCCACTATGATGTTCAGTAATTTTTACTATAAATTTTATAAAACTGTTCTTCAGCAGCAGAGAGCTACCACTTCTATTTTCAATATAATGACTCAAAATTCAAACAAATATCAACAATGGCTTTAAATTCAAATTATTAAAAAAATTAAAAGTAAATTTTCAGTTATGGATTTAGTTTAATGCTAGAACATTTGCTTAGCATACTGCATATCCTGGTATAACTCCATAGTACAACACAAACACACACACACACACACACACACACACACACACACACACAGACATGTATACCATATATTACTATTTATATGTCAGCACACTTGAAATATTTATGGAAAAATTCTCATCATCATAACTGTCTCATTGCTAAAGCTTTATTTTCATGTAAAACCCTGAGAAATATGTAGTTATATGTTTGTCTATAACTATGATTAATTACATAAGCAAAATTAATTAACAAATGATATTGATATTAGCTTAATAATATTATTTTTACTATATTATATTAATCTAGACCACCCAAAAGAAACCATTGGGTTGTAAACAAAACAAGAAAATATAAAATTAACTTCTAATTTGTCTTAATGTATTTTCTACTGTAAGTGGTTGTTATATAACAGTGTTTTATTTATCCTTCCTGTATTTCTTTCTTAATTCCCACATGGTATTTGAATTACATAGGTCTGTTGCAGGATAATTATCACAAACTAAGTGACTTAAACAATCCAATTTAATTAATTATCTCGGGATATTTTTAAGGTCAAAACTTCAAACACAGCTTATTTTGATTTTCTGCTTGTAGTTTTATAAAGCTATGCTATTGAGAAATCCCAAATCTGGTATTTCCACAATGACAGAAAAGATTAATGGAATAAAATAAAAGACCCACATATGAATGTACAAATTTATAGTCATCTGATATTTGACAAAGAAGCCATAAAAATATACCACAGAGAAAAGACAGCATCTTCAGCAAACGGTACTGGAAAAACTGGATATCCATAAGCCAAAAATGAAAGTAGATCCATATTTATCATCCTGCATAAAAATTAGCTTCAAGTGGATCAAAACCCTCAATTTGAAACATGAAATGCTAAAACAGGTAGAAGAAAGCATAAGCAGTTCCCTGGAAAATATATGTGTAGCAAAGAACATTCTGAACAGTGTTTCATTTATCTGGGAATTAAAGCCAAAAGTTGACAAACAGGACCTCATAAAACTAAAAGTGTCTGTAAAGCTAAGGAAGCAGTCATTCAAGTAAAAGAGGGAATAGCAAGATACAGTGATATACATAGAGAAAAGGAGAAATGGGGGAGACTTTAACTGGGGAGGAGGAATGAAAGTCAACACAGGAGAAAGTGGAAAGAGGGACAAATAACACCAAAGTTGGTTGCAAAAGCCTCAAGGCATCACATTATTTTATATTTACATTAAATTATACACAATACATTTATATGTACCTAGAACAAAGTCATTACACTTGGGCTGGCAATGGTACCCTGAAGAATTGTAGACTAATAAATAACTCCAGTATCAGTCAAGAGAAATCTCCTCTTAACTGGTTGGTCAAGGTAGTCGAAATGACACCTAAAACAACATAGACTATTGCTATTGCCCTTGTAATTCTCTCGATGGTTGAAGATGCAATATATTTAGGACACAGGTCTTAGATTGTTACAGCTGGTTCTAAACTGAAAGCCTCCTATCTATAGTCTAGCTTCCATAGTACAAGAAAATATTTTGCAGGCTGCCAAGGCAAAGAAGCAATTAATAGTCCAATTGAGCTCTAATACCTATGGACCACAACAGTGTCTAACATGGCAAGATGTACATAAAAGTACAATAGTGGCACTCACATGTCTGTGGTAACTAACATCTGTCTAATTGGACTTAAGACTCACTCAGCAGGAAAGAAATCATGCCTGGCATTGTAAAAGTAGCCAACTACCTAAGGATAACATGGTCATGGCTCTTAAAAGAGAATCTACAGCTGGGTGGTGGTGGTGCACACCTTTAATCCCAGCACTTAGGAGGCAGAGACAGATGGATCTTTGTGAGTTCGAGGCCAGCTTGGTCTACAGAGTGAGTTCCAGGACAGGCTCCAAAGCTATACAAAGAAACCCTGT
>LZPO01087156.1:359004-382689 GCA_001675575.1 Neotoma lepida
GCGCCTTTCCTGGAACTCACTCGGTAGCCCAGGCTGGCCTCGAACTCACAGAGATCCGCCTGCCTCTGCCTCCGGAGTGCTGGGATTAAAGGCATGAGCCACCACCGCCCGGCTCGCATCTTTTTCTATAAATTGCTGGGTAAAGCCTGTCTCATGGCAGTTGGGCTAGGCAATGGTCTATGATTATAGCAGAATACGATCAGGAATCATGTCATTGACTTTCTTTTTCTTTTTTTGCCAGTCATGTTTGTTTCTATGCTAGGACTCTGGGCTGTCCAGTTTCTGTGTCTTGGCCATCCAGAAGGTGTCAGGAGTGTGGTCCTTCTCATGGTATGGGTCTCAAGCTAGACTAGCCATTGGTTGGCCACTCCTGTAATTTCTGCACCACCTTTACCCCAGCATATTTTGTAGGGAAGAAAAATTGTGTGTCAGAAGTTATATAGTGGATCGGGGTCCCAATCCATCCACTGGAAATCTTGCCTGATTACAGGAGATGGCCAGTTGAGGCTTCATATCTCCCATTACTAGGAGTCTTGGCTAGGGTCACCCTCATAGATTCCTGGGATTTTCCGTTGCATTCTGTTTCTAGCTTATCCCAGAGATGCTTCTTATTGCAGTTATCTTTCCCAGTACTCTCTCTGTCCATCCTTCACTCACCCAATCTCTCCTGTTGTCATGCTCATCCACCAATTCAGACCTCTCCCCGATTCACCTGTGATATCTATTCTATGTCCCCTTCACAGTGAGATTCATGTGTTCCTCCGCACCACCCCCCACCAGCTTTCCTTGTTACTCAGCTGCTTTGGGTCGATGGATTGTAGCTTGGTTTTCTTTTAGTTTACAGCTAATATCCACCTATAAGTGAGTACATACCATGTTTGTCTTTCTGGATTTGGCTTACATGACTCAGGATGATCTTTTCTAGTTCCATTCATTTGCCTGAAAATTTCACAATGTCATTCTTTATAACAGCAGCATAATATTCCATTGTCTAAATGTACCACATTATCTTTATTAATTCTTCAGTTAATGGACTTCTAGATTGTCTCCAGTTCCTGGCTATTGTGAATAAAGCGACTATGAATATAGATGAGCAGGTGTGCTTATGGTATGGTAGAACATCCTTTGTTTATATGACCAGGAGTGATAAAGTTGGGTCTTGAGGTAGATCGATTCCCAATTTTCTGAGATACTGCCCTACTTATTTGCAAAGTGGCTGTACAAGTTTTCACTCCCATCAGCAATGGAGGAGTGTTTTCTGTGGGGGTCTGTGGAGCCATGTACCAGTGGAGACAGAGAGGGAGAAACCCAGGTTGTTTGCAGGGGAATGCAACTGAGGCTTCAAATTAGGAGAGAGAATGCCAACACATGATCCCCCTTGCGGACAGCGTTGTGGATGATACAGATCAGGTGTGTGATTGGGTGACCTTTAAGCTGACTGGTCTGTTAGGGTGTTGATCCCTCCCAGCCTTGTGATTTTTTGCTTTAAAAGGGGTTTGCTGGTTTTTAATAAATGAGTTCCTGCTTGACATGACTCCCTGCCGAGTCTGATTTTCTCCAGAAATGGAGGCTGGGGAACAGGCGGTCAGCAGGCACTTACCCTTCCTTGGTCTGGGTCGTCCCTTCACAGGAGACCTAAGTTCTTGGTGGGACAGACCCCCACAGTTCTCCTTGCTTCACATCCTCTCCAGCATGAGCTGTCATTTTTTTTTAATCTTAGCCATTCTGACAGATGTAAGATGGAATCTCAGACACATTTTAATTTATATTTCTTTGATGGCTGTGGATGTTGAACATTTATTCATGTACTTCTTGTCCATTTGAGATTCCTCTATTGATAACTTTCTGTTTAGATATGGACCCCATTTTTAATTGGATTATTTGTTATTTCAATGTCTAGTTTCTTGAGTTCTTTATAAATTTTGGAAATTTCCTCTCAATAAGATTTAGGGTTGGTGAAGATCTTTTCCCATTGTGTAGGGTGCTATTTTGTCATATTGATGGTGTCTTTTGCCTTACAGAAGATTTACTGTTTCTTGAGGTCCCGTTTATTAATTATTTATCTTAGTGCCTACAATATTGATATTCTGTTCAAGAAGTTGTTTCCTGTGCCAATGCCTTCAAGGCTATTCCCCACTTTCTATTCTATTGGCATCAATGTATATGGTTTCATGTTGAGTCTTTGATCCACTTGGAGTTGAGGTGGATCTCAAGTTTCATGTAGGGTGATGGCTATGGATTTATTTTCATTCTTCTACATACTGACATCCAGTTCGACCAGCACTATTTGTTGAAGATACTTTTTGTTTTACATCGTGTGTTTCTAGCTTCCTTATCAAAAAACAGGTGTCCATAGGTGTGTGTATTTATATCTGTATCTTTCTTCAGTTCAGCTTCATTAATCAGCCTGTCTGTTTTTATGTCACTATCATGTGTTTTTTATTACTACAGTTCTGTAACACAGCTGGAAGTCAATGATGGTGATACCTCCAGAAGTTCTTTTATTTTACAGGATTGTTTTAGCTATTCTGGGTTTTTTGTTTTTCCATATGAAGTTGAGTATTTTTCTATATGCTGTGAATATTTGTTGCTTTTATTGGTTGATGAATAAAGCTGCTTGGGCATATGGCAAGGCAGAATATAGCTAGGTGGGAAAGTCAAACTGAATACAGGGAGAAAGAAGGGTGGAGTTGAGGAGACAATATCCGGCTGCCCAAGGGGCAAGATGCCAAGTGATTGGTAATGCCACAGCCATATGGCAATACATAGATTAAAAGAAATGGATTAATTTGAGTTCCAAGAGCTAATTAGTAATAAGTCTAAACAACAGACCAAGCATTTATAAATAATATTAAGCCTCTGAATGATTATTTATAAGTGGCTGTGAGACTGGGTGGGATGCAGAAAATTACATTTGGTGCCCAACCAACATGAGACAGGAATTTCCATATAAGACCTGAGAAAGCTTGAAAAGTGTTCTAGAACACCTAATGGAGCCAAAAACAGTTTCCTAGTTGTATTTCTCATCCAGGCCACCATACAGAGACACCTTAGCATTTGAGCTTGAGCACAGCATGGCAGCTTTCTACAGAGGTATTTCTAAGCCATGAAGCAAGCTGTGTGGTCGATTTAGCTTTTACTCAGACAGACAAAACAGGCTTGTGGGCCAGCGGCATGCTACTTTGTGGCAGCATGGACCACAGAGTTAGGGGGTAAGCATGACTCTCCTGGGTACTTCCACCATATTGAGAAGCCCAAAGGGGCAGAGGTAGCAGCCAAAGCCACTGCTTTGCTCCTAGCCACACCCATTTAGTAGTTTAAAGCAATGATTAAAAAAAGATTACAGATACAAAATAAAGAAAGATTACAACAAAAAGAAACCTCTAAATGGGTCACAATATGTTTAAAAAATGTACATAGGCCAGGGAAAGTGAGAAAAAAAGAGTATGGGTACTTATAAAAAGAAATAGTTTTAAAAAATAAAGTCTTTAAAGAGAAAATAAAAGGAATATAAAAGAAACCAAGTAAAGATGGAAAATACAGAGAGTCAGGAATATATATATATATATATATATATATATATATTCTTTTAATTTTTCACTGTTAATGAGCTAACTGAAGAGAGACATTTGATTGTGGGTACTGCTAAGCTAAATCAACACATATATTTTAAGGGTACCTTAGCTTTGAAATTTGGGTCTAAAGATATGTTGCGTTGGAAAACAGGTTCTGCTTTTGTATCCAAAGAAGATGAAAACCTGTGGATTGCTTCTAAGTTAATATGGTTTGATTGCACAAGGCCCCCTAAAAGATCTCCAATGGGAACAATGACCCAAGTAATCCAACATCCACATCAGCTTTATGGCTACTTGCTGAGATGGACCAACCCCACAAAATACCTCAGTCAGGACTTGATCATAATTCTAAATTTTCTAAGCACCTCCATAAGATTACATAAGAACTAGTATAGAAAACTATACCCAAATTCCCAAAATATTGTTTATGAATGTTTGTTTTCATTTAAAGGGTGTTGGTCATAAATAGTGAATGATCATAGTCAATCTCTTTCTAAAGAAAAAAAGGGAGATATGATATAGAAATGATAAAAAGGTAGATTATTGAATCTACTTTAATCCAAAACCAACTATTAATCTCAAAATGCTTTACATTGGTATGGATTTTTGGTTTATTGATACAAATTTAAGGTCAATTTTGTTATACTATATCTATTTTTCTACTCTTGTTTAAAATATTATGTTTATGCAGCTCATTTAAAAATGTAATATAATTAAGAAATATAAATTGTTATCTTTGATAGTCAAACTTATAGTCAAGTAAGTTAGGTTTTCTAGATATACAGAGATATATTTTAAATGGATAGATAATCTTCAACCACTTCAAAGATCTACAGAATATGACATTTAAAATGTTTTAAGGACATAGACTTTCCTTGACAGTAAGACATGTCTGCTCCTGGTAGCACCAATTACTTCAAGAGGATGATGGGCATCAAAGAAGCTTCTTATGGGGTTTGCTTTTAATGTGGCAAGGCTAGTCATTTGGGTAAGAAACTGCTCTTGTCTGGACTGCTTGACAATATGATGCATATACTGGACATGTAGGACTCACAAGAAAATGACTGCTAAACTTGCTGAAACAAGGTGGGACAGTCCTTCAGCATTCCTGCTTCATGGAAAAGTCTGCCAGACATTTTGCAGGACACAGAAAAAAGCAACTGACAGATTTTGCCACAATAGACAGGACAGTTCTTCAAATTTCCTGCTTCAGTGAAAAGTCTGCCAGACACTCTAGGCTTAAGATGGATGCCCCAACATTACAGAAGAACTTTGGGTGACTGTCCAGGCAGCCAGATGTCTCTGCCATTTCTAGAATTCTGGAAGTTGCTTACAATTTACTTCCTGTTTAGTCGGGTAATATTGTATCCTTCTGGGGTCTAATGGAGTTGAAGACTAGATAGTTATAGTTTTCCTCAGTTATGATAAAAGAGAAATTAGATATAAAACCTTATACTCACAAAGATAGGATAGATGATAGAATATTTTCATTAATTTTGCCGAATACAAATAGACTAAATATTGTAACTGTAATTCTTGCTTGATAACTCTTTTTTTATATGTAATTTTGTTATTTTAAAGTCAAAACCTTCATTTTGATTGGAGAGAAAAGGGGAAATGATGTGGGATATCTTTCTGTATGCTGCAAACATGTGTTGCTTTTATTGGTTGATGCATAAAGTTGTTTTGTCCTATGGCAAGGCAGAATATAGCTATGCAGGAAAGCCAAACTGAATACAGGGAGAAAGAGGGGTGGAGTTGAGGAGATATCATGCAGCTGCCCAAGGAACAAGATGCCAGCAGACTGGTAACATCATGGCCATGTAGCAATACATAGATTAATAGAAACTGGTTAATTTAAGTTGTAAGAGCTAGTTAGTAATAAGCCTAAGTAATAGACCAAGCATTTACAAATAGTACTAAGCCTCTAAATGATTATTTATAAGCAGCTGCAGGACAGAGTGGGGTTCAGAAAAGCCTCTAGCTATAGAATTATTATAGAATTATAGAATTATATGTTGCAATTTTGATAGGAAATGGGTTAAATCTGTAGATTGCTTCTAGTAAGATGGCCATATTTACTATGTTAATCCTATCAATCCAATTAGCCTGGAGAATCTCTCCATCTTCTGATATATTTTTCAATTTCTTACTTCAAAGGCTTGGAGTTCTTGCCATACAGGTCTTTCACTTGCTTCGTTAGAGTTACTCCAAGTTATTATATATTATTTGTGGCTATTGTGAAGGTTGTTACCCTGATTTCTGTCTCAAAATGTTTATCATTTATATAAAGGAGGGCTATTCTTTTTTTAGTTAATTTTGTACCCAGATACATAAATACCCAGAGGTATTTATCAGCTGTAAGGGTTCCCTGGTAAAAGTTTTGGGGTCACTTATGTATACAATCATATTGCCTGCAAATAGCATTTTTGACTACTTCCTTTCCTATTTGTATCCCCTTGATCTCCTTTAATTTTCCTACTGTTACAGTTAAAATCCCAAGTACTATATTGAATAGATATGGAGAGAGTAGACAGCTTTATCCTGTCCCTGATTTTAGTGGAATTGCTTTAAGTTTTTCTCCTTTTAATTTAATGTTGGCTATTGGCTTGCTGTATATTTCCTTTATTATGTTTAGGTATGTTCATTGTATCGCTGATCTCTCCAAGACTTTTATCAAAAAGGGATGTCATATTTTGTTTTTCAGCATCAAATGATAATCATGTTTTTATTTTCTTTCTGTTAGTTTTTTGGTGGATTACATTGACAGTTTTCATATGTTAAACAATCCCTGCATCTCTGGAATGAAGGCTACTTCATTATGGTGGAAGATTTTTGGTGTGTTCTTAGTTTAGGTTTGTGAGTGTTTGGTTGAGTGTTTTTACACCAATGTTTATGAGGGAAATTGATCTCTATTTCTCTTTCTTTATTGAGTCTTTGTGTGGTTTGGGTGTCAGGGTGACTGTGCCCTCAGAAAGTGAATTTGGCAATGTTCCTTCTTGGTTCTATTTTGTGAAATAATTTCAAGAGTATTGATATTAGCTCTTCTTTGAATGGTTAGTTGACTTCTGCATTAAAGCCATCTAGCCTGTGGCTTTCTCTGGTTGGGAGACTTTTAATGACTGCTTCTATTTCTTTGGGAGATAGAGGTATATTTGCACTGTTTATGTGATTATCCTGTCTTCTACTCCTCCAGGGTGTGTTTCCTTCTTTTTATTCTAGAGCTTTCAGTTGTACTATTAGATCAGCAGTATGAGATCTCTCTAGTTTCTTTATGAAAGCACTTAGTACTATGAACTTTTCTTTTAGCACTGCTTTCATTGTGTCCCATAAGTTTGGGTATGTTATGCATTCATTTTCATTGAATTCTAGGAATTCTTTAATTTCTTTAGTTCTTCCTTGACCAAGTGGTGATACATGAGAAATTTGTTCAATTTCCATGAGTTTTTAGGGCTTTTTGTTGTTTCTGTTTCTGTTGAAATCCAGCTTTAATCTATGGTGGCCTCATAAGATACAGGAGGTCATTTCAGTTTTCTTGTATCTGTTGAGACTTGCTTTATGACCAAGTATTTGTTTAATTTTGAAGAATGTTCCCTGAGATGCTGAGAAGAAGGTATATACCTTTGTGGTTTTGGTGAAATGTTCTGTAGGTATATTAGGTCCATTTGAGTCACAATGCCTGTTAGCTCCATTACTTCTATTTTTAGTTTTTGTCTGGTTGACATGGCCAATGGTGAGACTGGTGTATTGAAGTCTCCCACAATTAATGTGTGAGATGTGATATATGACTTGAGCTTTAGAAATGTGTCTTTTATAATTGTGGGTGCCCTTGCATTTGGGCATAGATGTTAAGAATTGCATTGTCCTTTTGGTGAATTTTTTCTTTGATGAGTATGAAATGCCCATATCTTTTGATTAATTTTGGTTAGAAGTATATTTTGTTAGATATTAGAATGGCTACACAAGTTTGCTTCTTATATTCATTTGCTTGGAAAATCTTGTCCAAACCCTTTACTCTGAGGCAATGTCTATATTTGTTGTTGAGGTGAGTTTTTCATATGTAGCAGAAGGATGGATCCTGTTTTCATATCCATTCTGTTAGCCTGTGTCTTTTTATTGGGGAGTTGAATACATTGATATTGAGGGGTATTAATGACCAATAAATATTAATTCCTGTTATGTTGCTGTTGTTGTGGTGGTGTGTGTTCCCTCTTTGGGTTTTGTTTGTGAAAAGTTATTTATTGCCTGTGTTTTTATGGGTGTAATTAACCTCCTTGGGTTGGAGATTTCTTCTAGTACCTTTTGTAGGCCTGAGTTTGTGGATAGATATTGTTTAAATGACTTTGTAATGAAATATCTCCTTTTCTCTTTCTATGATGATTGAATGTTTTGCTGTATATAGTATTCTGGGTTGACATCCATGCTTTCTTAGAGTCTGCAAGACATCTATACAGGCCCTTCTGACTGTTAGAGTATCCATTGAGAAGTCAGGTGTAATTCTAATAAGTCTTCCTTTATATGTTACTTGGTCCTCTTTCTTTACAGCTTCAAAATACTTCCTTTGTTCTGTAGGTTTAGTATTTTTATTATGATGTGGTAAGGAGACTTTTTTCTGGTCCAATATATTTGGTGTTCTGTAAGCTTCTTGTACCTTTATAGGCATTTCCTGTTCTATACTTAAGAAAGTTTTCTTCTATGATTTTGTTGAATAACTTTTCTGGGCCTTTTACCTTGGATTTTTCTCCTTCTATTCCTATTATTCTTAGGTTTGGTCTTTTCATAGTGTCCCAGATTTGCTAGGTGTTTTGTGTTAGGAATATTTTAGATTTAACATTTTCTTTGAGTGAGGAATTCATTTCTTCTATCATGTCTTCAATACCTGAGATTTTCTCTTCCATCTCTAGTATTCTGTTGGTCACACTTGCATCTTATTTCCTTTATACTTACCCAGAATTCCTTCCATTTTTTGTGAGTGTATATGTGTAGGGCTTTTATTTGTGTTTTCTGGTCTTGAACCATTTCATTTCCTTCAACTCTTTTTTGGGGGGGCGGGGCTTTCTTGGCATTCCTTAAGGGATTTACTGATTTCCTCCGTTTTTGGTTTCTGTTTTCCTTAATTTCTTTCTTTTTTTAAAGACATAGTTTTCTTCTTAAATTTTTCTTATTTAAATTATGTGCATTGAGGGAGAGTGCATGTATATGAATACAGGTGCCCACAAAGGTAAGAGGTGTGAGAGCTTCCTGCAGCTGTGGTTACAGGCAGTTGTAAGCTGCCTGATGTGGGTGCTGGGAATCAAACTCAGGTCTGTAGGAAGAGCAGTATGTGCTTTTATCCACTGAGCCATCTCTCCAGCCCCATTGTCCTCAATTTCTTTAAGAGATTTTTTATTTCCTCTTTAAGGACTTCTATCATTGTCAAAAAATTGGTTTTAAGGTTTTTTTTTTCTTGTGTTTCAGCTGCTTTGGATTGTTCGGGTCTTGCTACCATAGGATAGCTGATCTCTGGCTGTATTGCTGGATATATTGCTCTTTCTGTTGCTGATTTTGCTCTTGCACTGGAGTTTAGTCATCTGGGTTTGGGATGACTATAATTCTAGGTGTCGATTCCTGAGTTTGTCTTTTTTCGATGTGTGTTTTTTGTTCCTTGGTTTATGTTTTCTCTCCAGCCTTCTGGCCTAAGTGGCCAAGGGTTCTGGTGACTGAAGAGTTTCAGGTCCAGTAGGGTATCTGCAGTGGGTCTTTTGTGACTTGAAAAACTTCTGGTGGTTTGGGTGCCAATATTGCCGCTGCAGTTGCAAGTACCTATGTGGCCTCTGGGGGTCGGGTTATCTGTTTAGTCTCTGGGATTCTTAGTACAGCATTGCCTCCAGTAACAACAGAAGTTTTTTTTGCCAAGTCTGTGGACTAGGATATAGAGCTCAGTGTAGGGGGTGCAATTAGGGGTTATTAGGCCAGATTTAGGGAGTGTTAGCTGTCTATGGACAATGCTTTACCTTGAGTCCCT
Source organism: Neotoma lepida (assembly GCA_001675575.1). NCBI lineage: Eukaryota > Metazoa > Chordata > Mammalia > Rodentia > Cricetidae > Neotoma > Neotoma lepida. The sequence continues at coordinate 368,584 of LZPO01087156.1, forward strand.
AGATTTGGCCTGGCCTCCAGTAAAGTAAAAGTCTTCTGCCTAAATTGTTTGTTAGAATATGGAGCTCAGGGGATGTAATTTATTATTGTGTGATACTAAAGAGCTGCCATGTCCTATTATGGCTGTAGCCCCTCAGTTCTGCTTGAAATAACTTTCCTGTATATACTGAGAAATAAGGATAACGCATGATTCATCACCTTTATAAATGAAAGATTCTGTTACAGCCAGAAAATAGCCCAATAATCACCATCCTATTACATTTCAATGGCATTTGAAAAGTAGAGACTATATCAACTGGGGAATATAATATTCATCCTCCCTTTTATATAATAAAAAAGGATACATAGGCATTAGAAGTTTATGTCTGATGGTTAATATATGGACAGCTTTACTGAATGACATTATCTTCCATGTACTTCTGTCCTCTATGTACCTCTCTTCCTCTCAGAATATCAATTATTTTCTCTGTTTTGATAAAATAATACAGATTCTGCAGAGTACATAGAATTACTTCATCAATCTAGTATTACTGGAATTTCATTTCCTGATGAAGAACAGAGAATACTTGCATAAAGTCTGTATTAGAGAAAAGCACACATGTGTGTGTATATATACTATTTATTATATGATATGATATATATACATAACTTATATATAATATCCATTTAGTTGATATGATAAAATATATTTAATAAAAATTATTCCTAGAAAAAAACCATTTATATGACTTATTTCAATAATAAGGCCCCAGGACTATGTTTTATCAGATGGAAAAGTAGAAATTTATTTTTAATATTTTCTTTTTCTTTTTTTTATTAAAAAGATTTTCCACTCATTTTACATACCAACCACAGATCCCCCTCTCCTCCCNCTTCCCCCTCAACCCACTCCCTATTCCCACCTCCTCCAAGACAAGGTCTCCCATGGAGAGTCCCCGGAGTCTGGCACACTCAAGTTGAGGCAGATCCAAGACCCTCCTTCCTGCGCCAAGGCTGAGCCAGGTGTCCCACCATAGGCACTGGGCTCCAAAAATACTTTTAATATTTTCTATAGTGTTTTAAGAAGACAAATTTGGAATTTTCACTTTAGCTGTTCTTTAAAATATTCATCAAATAATTTGCCCCATATGTAATTGATTGATTACTTCATCCAAGTCTCATTTTTGTTTCAGACTTTCAAATTAATACAATTTGTTTGATATAAGCAACAAATTTTATTTTAGATGAGGAATATTATTTACATATTTTAAAATCAAATCTGTTCATTACCTATTATAACATTATAATATCTCATTGTCATAGGGTTTCCATTGTGATAAACATCAAAACCAAAATTAACCTGGGGAAGAAAGGGTTTATTTTGTTTACATGTCCATATATTAGTCCATCATCCAGGGAAATCAGGGCAGGATCTCAAGCCTGGAACTTGGAAGTATGAACTGATGCAAAGGCCATAGAGGAGTGATATTTACTGAGTTGTTTCTCATGATTCACTCACCCTGCTTTCTTACAGTATTCAGAAACTCCAGCCCATGGGAGGCAACACCCAAAGTGAACTAGACCCTTAGGCATCAATTATCAATCAAGAAAATGAATCACAGGCTTGCCTGCACAGCAATCTGGTGGGGGCATTTTCTCAATTGAGATTAATTCCAAACAGTGTTTTCCAACTTTCCTAATGCTGAGACCCTCTAATACAGTTACTCACATTGTAGTGACCCCTAACTATAAAATTATTTGGTTGCTACTTCATAACTATAATTTTGATTCTGTTATGAATTATAATATAAATATCTGATATGTGACCCTGGGGGTTGTGACACACAGGTTGAGAACTACTGTTCTAAAATAACTCCAGCTTATGTCAAGTTGACGTAAGTCTAGCCACCACAACTGAATTCTTGTCAACTTGACACACAAACATACCATTGTTAAACCATAACCTTTTCTTTCTTGTCCAGAGGATGTCAATAATATCAATATCATAATATAAAACATATTCCAAACTTTAAAAGTTCCACAGTTTTAAAAATTTAAACTTTAAAAGTTTAGTCACTTCAAAACATCCAGTCTCTTTAGAATATCCAAAGTCTCTCTAAAATTGCAATATCTCTCTAAAACTTTAAAATTTCCCAACTATGGGCTCATGTAAAATAAAACAAACTTACATAATTTCATAATCCAAGAGGAAAGATCCAGAGTACAATCGCAACCAAGCCAAAGCAAAACCAACATTCAACAGTGTAGAAAGTTCAGTGCTTGATATATGAGACCCACTCATTATCCTCTGGGCTCCAAATGGCCTGGGCAGGGAGCTCTAATTTTTGGACCTGCTATCTAAGCACACACTACTTTTCTCCTAGTCACATAGCAGCATAACTCCATGGCTGCTGCTATCCTTGTCAGTACTCCCATGATTCAAGAGTCTTCAAAATACTGGGGGTCTCTGCCACTGGGCTGTCACCATCAGCACTGGCTTCTCCTTGACTCTCCTCAAGGAATCTATCTCTGCCACATGGTGTCAAGCCTCAACTTCTCTCCACAACCCCTTCATTCTTAGGACTTTGAATAAAGCTGAGGCTGCACTTTCACCAATGACTTCTCCTAGCCTTTGCTCAAGAACTTCAGCCTTGATACCCAGTACCAAGCCTTAGTTGCTCCCCAAGCCTCTTCCAAAATTAGTACTAAATGGGAGACTCTTACACTATGCAGTTCAGGTGCCAGCATTGAGATGCATACACGGTTCCTTATTGACCATGGCTTATGTGTGCGGAAACACTTCCCAGAAGATTTTGATTGTTTCAGCTAAACAAAGTTTTATCTTTAGTGATTCTGGCCTCTTCTTATTCCTCAGCTTCAGCTTACCAAAACCATATATTCTTACCTTGAGATATCAAAAAATAACACTGATAGAGTCTTTGCATATTTCACATAATAAATAGCCCAGACAGAGTCTTTGCTTCCAGCTGAAACTTCAGAAGTCAGGGCTCCATCATTTGCACTGCTTCCAGCACTGTCTTCTAAGTTCCCACAAGAGCTCATTTAGCTCTGTACCCTCAATGGCTTTTCTACCCCAGAGTTAAAAAATATCCTTCAAATACTCAATGACTTTTTTTAATTGAAAAGTTCCAGAATCCTCACACAATCATCCCCAAAACACAGAGGCAAGTTTGTCACAACAATGCCCCATGATCTGATACCAAGTTTTACCCTGGTTATGGATTCTATTGGTGTAATAAACACAGTGACAAAAATCAGTTTAGGGTGGAAAAGCTTTATTTTCCTTACACATCCACATACAGGCTATCATTCAGGAAATTCAGAGCAGAAACTCAAGCATGGCAGAAACCTGGAGGTAATAACCAATGCAGAGACCAGGAAGTAGTGCTTCTTATTGCCCTTTTTCTCAAGGTTTGCTCAGCTTGCTTTCTTGTAGCCGCTACTACCACCAGCTCAGGAGTGGCACTGCCCACATTGACCTGGGCCTTCCCACTTCAATCTTCATAAAGAAAATGACACACTTATCTCCAGGTAAATCTGTAGGAGTTACTTTTTAATTGAGGTTCCCTTTTTAAAAATTACTTTAGCTTTGTCAATTTAACATAAAACTATCCAATGCATACAAATTTGATGGTAATGCTATACAAAATATGATAATAATATTACTTTATGAATTCAAATAAGGACAGAAAGGGTATGGCAGCTGGAGAGATGCCTCGGTAGTTAAGAATAAGTTCTGTACTTACAGAGTGTCTTAGTCAGGGTTCTCTATAAAAAAAAACAGATTTATAGAATGAATCTCTCTGTATAAATGTTATTTGCTACAATGACTTACAGGCTGTAGTTAACTATCAAAGGATAAAAGCTTTCTACTTCCATGTCCTTTATACTAGCTGCCATCAGAAGGTGAGGCCTCTAACCTCAAATGATCTGGATTTAAGCTGGGTCTTCCATCTCAAATGACCCAATCAAGAAAAATATCCCTGAAAGGTGTGTCTGGCTTCTTGGGCTTTAGTTAATTCCAGATATAGTCAAGTTGACAACCAACAATGGCCATCACAAGTTCAGCAATTTCCAGCTTGAAAAATAATCGTATCTCCCTACAACATGCTTAATTTCTAAATTAAGACAGTAAGCAGATCATAATTACCCTAACATGATATAAACTATCCTATGTACAACTGCAAACACATTATATTTTGTAGAATAGGAGCCAATATCCCCTTAGGGATATTCTTTTAGTATCTCATAACTTAATTGTGTTAACCACTGATATTATCTCAATTGATGTTATATTAAATGTTAAAGAAATTGAGAAATGAAAACACAAATATCTATAGAAATAAATTTTAACAAAATATAACAGAAATACTCATGTCAATTATAATTCTGATTTGTACAGCTGGTCATGTGGCCATAGCTGGCATTTATAATAACCTTCCTCTACTACCCATTCTGTATTTCCTTCAGTTTCTGGAAGCACCTCAACTAGTCTTAGTTCTTTTCCTGGAGGACTGTCCCATAACTCCTTTCCAAAAGGATCTAGGCTCTTTGTCATTCTGCCTAGATTGGGATATTGTAGTTTTGCATTCATTTTAATTTACGGGACATGGTAGCACCAAGAGATGCCCCAAAGGATCTCCTGCCCTTCAAACACAATATTTTTTCTATTTTAGAAAACAATCCAATTTCCTCTTGGTAATCTTGATCAATTACCCCTCCTGGCATTTTCTTAACCTGTTGGCTTAAAGGTATCAAAAGTCCAAAGTGGCCAGGAGGAAGTCTGAGCTTCTAATTCAATGGAATGTTTGTTATGTCTACTAGAAGGAGCACTCCCTCCCTTCTGTCGGATGATCTTTCTGTATGCTGTGAATATGTGTTGATACCATTGATTAATAAAGAAGCTGCTTTGGCCTATGGTAAGACAGGTTATAGCCAGGAGGAAATCCAGATATAGGGAAAAGAAAGGTGGAGTCGAGACAGATGCTTAGAGCCACCAGGGGAACAAGATGTAATGGAACACAGGTAAAGCAACAAGACACATGGCAATACATAGATTAATAGGAATGGGTTAATTAAAGATGAAAAATCTAGTTAATAATAAGCCTGAGCCATAGACCAAACAGTTTGAAATGAATATAAGCCTCTGTGTGTTTATTTGGGATGGAGTGGCTGTGGTACTAAGGAAAACCTCCATCTACACCTCCTTTGGAACCAAAACTTCTAGGCCAGCAGAACTTAAAGTTGCAGAACAAGAAGTAAACACTTTCCTGGTGGGTCACTAGTGGTAATAGTAATTGAAATAATTTCCTTTTCTATCTCTCAATTACTGGACTCATAAATCCTGGCTATGAGAGAAACCACACCAGATACTGGACACTGATTCAAAGCATATACTGCCCTCTGGAGAACCCTGCCTTTGCTCTCCATTCTGCTGGCACATATTTGACACTGTAACTGTGTCTTCAAAATGCCATTCCATTGCTCTATCAGGCCAGCTGCTTCAGGATGATGGGATACATGGTAAGACCTTTGGGTTCCATGATTGTGGGCCCAGTTTCACTTCTTTCTTGATTTTTGAAGGGGCTAAGTACAATAAATTATCATTCACCTTAGAAAAAATATCTCTGCATGCACCATACCACTTGACTCCTAAAAATTTAACTGAAAGGAGGCTCTTGAATTATGGTTGCATTTATTTCCCATCCTCTGATATACACATGTGTTACAAATGAGTCCAAAGTAGTTGCTACCTCCTGGTCATTTGGTTCAAGCAGCATCAAACCATCAATATAGTAGACTAGTGTGATACTCTATGGAAAAAGACAAAAATGATCAATATCCCTTTGAACTAAGTTATGACACAGGGCCGGAGAGTTAATGTATCCTTGCAGTAAAACTGGAGAAGTTTTCTTGGCCTTGCCAATTGAAAGAAAATTGCTCTTGATGGGCCTTATGAATAGATACTGAGAAAAAGACAATTGCTAGACCAATAACTGCACACCATGTACAGGGAAATGTGATAATCTGTTCAAATAAGGACATCACATCTGTTACAGCCACCACAGTGGAAGTCATTACTTGATTAAATTTTTGATAGTCAACTGTCATTCTCCACAATCCATGTGTCTTCTGCCTTGGCCAGATAGGAGAGTTAAAGGGAAATCTGGTGGAAACCACCATCCCTGTATGTTTCAAGTCTTTGATGGTGGCACTAATTTCTATAATTCTTCCTGGGATGTGATATTTGTTTTTGTTCACTATTTTCCCTGGTAGAGACAACTCCAATGACTTCCATTTGGTCTTTTTAGCCATAATTGCTCTCACTCCACAGGTCAGGGTACCAAGGTAAGAATTCTGCCAACTTCAAAGTACAATCTATCCCTATTATATTTCTGGAACTGAGGAAATAACCACAGGATTAGTTAGGGGATCCACTGTACCTACTGTAAATTGGATAGTCGAGAGGGTGCCTGAACTGGTCTACTCCGGTAATCAGATTGATGAATACTCTGTCATCATAGAGCCTTCATCCAGTAATTGATAGAAGCAGATGCAGAGATCCATGGCCGGGTGCCAGCCCTAGCTCCAGGAGTCCAATCGATGAGAGAGAGAGAAGGGATTCTATGAGCAAGGGGCATCGAGATCATGATGGAGAAACATACAGAGATGGCTATGTCAAACTAGTGGAAACTCATGAATTGTGGACCAAGAGCTGTGGAGCCCCCATGGGACTGGATTAGGCCCTCTGGACAGGCAAGACAGTTGTTTAGCTTGAACTGTTTAAGAGGCCCCTGGCAGTGGGATTGGGATCCATCCCTGGTGTATAAGTGGGCTATTTGGAGTCCAGTGCCTATGGTGGGATACCTTTCACAGACTTGGTGAAGGGGGGAGGGGCTTGGACCTGCCTCAACTGAATGCACCAGGCTCTGCTGACTCCCCATGGGAGGCCTTGTCTTGGAGGAGGTGGGAGTGGGGGGTGGGTTGGGGGAGAACACTGGGGGGACAAGAGGGGGGAGGAGAGGGGGGTCTGTGTTTGGTATGTAAAATGAATAGAAATTTTCTTAATAATAAAAAAGAAAATTCCAGTAATTACTTGATCTCCACAAGTCCCTAATTTAACCAGAGGGCCACAATGCTTCTTGGTGTCTCTGGTCTCCTGGCATTAGTGTCCATTCACAACCAGTATCCAACAGACCCTGGGAAGTCTGATTGTTTCCTTTCTTCCAGTGTACAGTTACGCTTGTAAAAGGTCATGGTTCCTTTTGAGAAAGAATGGGAGAAAGACTAACAGTAAAATTCTTAGGTATTTTAGCAAAGTCCTTCCTCAGGGAGACAAACTAACTCAAGTCTGAAATTGGTCCAATATGGTTTTTCTTTCATTTGTTTGAGTATTTTTCTATTTATAGTGATCAAACAAAATGTAGTAGGTTTCTTATTTATTTTATGCTTGGAAACAACATGACTAATTAGTCAATGTTCAAGGTCCATATGAGTCATGCCACCATAAAGTTCACTTTGCCTGTGCTGAGCATTACAGGTCAGGTGACTGTGTCCACCGCTTTGTCTATGCTGACCATTATGATAACTACAATCACCTTACCTTTGGTGATTCAGTGCTGCCACCTGTCTCCTGTTACTCCAGGGCCCAATTAAACACATCGCATTTAACTCATCGAACCCAACAGCAGCATTTCCAATCCTAAAGTCTGGTATAAGAAAAAGAAGAATGACAAAGATATTTAAATGTGTTAGTGACCCTTTCATCATTTTTTGTCTTATAAGATTAGTAAAAGTCATGATTTCTGGGCCTTCCCATTATGGATGTGTGGGCTTTAAATAGCATACCCACTATAGCATTGCAATTTCCCTGAACCTTAATATCTTTTCATCAACACCAAGTCAAGGAATGGATAATGGGCATCTCCAATTCCTTTCTAGTGAACCATCTATTATCAAATGCTTTAGCCAACATTTCAAAGAAACTTTTGACACCTTTCAAAACTGTGTAAGGTTCCATATTAAACCTAGAATCTCCATTCAGTTTGCCCATATTAACAAACTCAGCTTGATCCAGTCTTATATTGTTTCCACCATTATCTCACTCTTTAAATATATTTCCATATATATTCCCCAGGCCTATGCTTGAATGAACTAACAAACTCATTAAGCATTTTTAGTGCTGTAGTGTACTTCTTCAAGGACTACTCTTTCTATTTCCCCTCTAGGAGCCTGCTTATCCTTAATTTTGGTTATTGGTTTAATCTTGCCTGGCATCTCTTTAGGAAAAGTCACTGGTGGTTTAGAAGACAATGAAGGATTAATTTCCTCAGTCAAAGGTAGAAAAGGCAATATTTCAGGGGTTGGGGTACATCTTCTAAAGGTGGAGAGACTTCTTCCTCAGGTGAGATCAAGCCTTGAGACTCTGAAGGTTCAATGATCTCAGCCTCAGTAGGGTCCTCCTCCCAGACATCTCAAGCCCTAGTTATGGGTCCTGCTTTTGTTTTTTTATCAATTAATGCCCCTACTTTAAACATCAATACCCTCCAAGGCTGAGACTTGAATTTTTATTGCAATTCAGTCAATCTTATAATGTGGCCTTTGGTTTGATTCTCTGAAACTTTGAGCTCTGTGACTGCTGAATAGAAAATTCTCTTCCAGGGCACAATTAAAAACCTTTAGACTGTTTATGCACATCTAGAGCAACTCAATTTCATCATTGAGTTCATTATAGTCCTCTGTCACCATATTCTGTGTTGATAGAAGTTGGCTAATTTTATCCTGAAACTCATTCTTTTCCCTTGTAAATTTATTCAGAGATGCTAGAAGCAACCCACTAGAATCACCATTTTCCTTATTTTTCCAGAAATTGTCAAAAACTTTGCATATAAAACCAATAATTTTTTGTGTCTCCCAATAGATGAATTAGGAAAACTAAATGCATTTATCTCAGTGAGCTTGTTAAATAGTTCATGCCATGAGTTTTTTCTTCTTTCCATGCTTCTAGAAGAGGCTTCAATAAACTGTAGGTATGGATCTTTCAGATGCTCTTCAGTATATACCAGAATCCTGAAGACATAGGCTCTGATAACTACAAAGGAATGAACTTGCCCATGAGCATGAGGGCAAGTAGTCGAACATCAAAAGCTTCCTTCTTCCATGTCCTTTATACATACTGCCACCAGAAGATGTCACCCTGATTTAGAGTGGGTTTTTTTGAACCTCAGGTGATCTGGATTTCAGGAAGATCTGGGTCTTCCTATCTCAAATGATTCAATCAAGAAAAAAAAAACCCTCACAGATGTGCCTAGTTTCTTGGACTTCAGTTAATTCTATATGTAGTCAAGTTAACAATCAAGAATAACAATCACTGTAAAGACCTAGGTTCAGTTCCCATCATCCACGCCAGGTGGCTCATAACTATCTCAAACTCCAGCTTCCAGGGGATCCTATTTCTCTAGCCTCCATTGGCACTTGCACTCACATGTACCTAAATTCATTCAGACATAAACAGATTATTAAAAATAAAAACTCTAGCTGGGCATGGTGGCACATGCCTTTAATCCCAGCACTTGGGAGGCAGAGGCAGGGGAGTCTCTATGAGTTCTAGGCCAGCCTTGTCTACAAAGCAAGTTTTAGGACAGCCAAGGCTATTACACAGAGAAACCCTGTCTCAAAAACCCAAATAATAATAATAATGATAATAATAATAATAATAATAATAATAATAATAATAATAATGATAAAACTCTGAAGGAGGTTTTTCAATATGCTGGGTGTGGTAACGTCCTCCTTTAATCCCAGCACTTGGGAACCACAAGCACGTAGGCCTCTGTGAGTTCAAAGAGAGCCTGGTTTATACAGTGAGTTCCAGGCTATCCAGAGCTACACAATGAGACCCTGTCTCAAAAATCAAAAGGACAAAATTCAGCTTATCTGTTTAGATAACACAGAAGTGTTTGCAATTGAGATGGTGGGTAGTTGAAAAGGAGATGGAGGGAAACTATGGTTTCTCAAATCTATGCTAGGCAGGATATAAGCCTTGTTCTATTGATAGTTTCTATACAGTTACCTAGTTGTGAACATAGCTACCTGACTTCTTCATTCTAGAAAAAAAATGAGAACAACATGCTTTTTCTAGAACTTGATGAATTATATTGTGTTCTGTGATTTTTTGGTGTTTTTTGTAGCTACTATTCATGAATATAGATACCGCTGCTTATTTTTGTTGAATATCAGGATATCGATGGTGAATTTCTTTTCTTATTATGTGAGGATTAAATAATGACTTTTTATTAGCTTAGGAAGTAGAATTTACGTAATTCTGTTCCAGTTTGTTTTTTCTTGCTGTGATAAACCCTTACCAAAACCAAGTTGTGGAAGAAAGGGTTTATTTGGCTAACATGTCCTGATCTTACTTCATTACTGAGGGAAGTCAGGGTAGGAAATCAAATAGGAGCAGAGACAGGAACCATGGACGAAAACTGCTTACTGATTTGCTTCCCATGGCTTGTTCAACTTGCTTTTGTATACAGTCTAGGAGAATATGCAGATGAGTGGCATTACCCACATTGGGTTGAACCCTCTCATGTCAATCATAAGTAAGAAAGTGCCTCAGAGACATGCCCAAATGCCAATTTGATGGAGGCAATTGAGTTTTTTTTCTTCCCAAGTGACTCCAGATTATGCATTTTGACCCAAAGCTAAGCAGCACACATGCTATATCATCACAAGGGAAATTATAATATAGTAACAGAGTAAAAGTTAATTTGGCCAAGAGGAACAGACCTGTAAAGAGTTAGGTAAAATTGACTTCATATATCAAGTAGTCTGTAAGTATCAAATTCTAATAATATTTCTTTAAGTAGATAAGCATTAAATAAATTAGTATCTTAAAACCATAGTCCAATTACTATTTTGTATTTGTAATGAAATAAGTCTGTTATTTCCAACAACCAAAGAAATGACATTAATAAAACCTCAGTGAAGTAAAATCAATCATACAGGACATTGTTTGACTTTGTGGGCTAAAATTGCTTTCAGTCTTATTATTAGCACTGTTGCACTATAGGATCATAGAGGTGTGATTTTGTTTCTTACCATGGCTTGCTGCTTTCCAAATGCAGTGGTCACACAGGCTTCACTGATTAGACCTGGTTTTCTTTGTTTGAAAGAGTTGGAACCTACTGTTAGGAACTTGTCACAAGGGCAAACTTTCAAAATCTCTAAGTAATGGGAAATTTTTGGGAAAATAGATAAATAAAATATAGTTACATCTGAAAATAAAAGTACTTTAAAAATAGATGTCTGGGTTTATTATTGAATTATTTTACCTTTTTCTCAATTTCTTAATTTAGATCTTTCTCAAGCTGAAGAAAAATAGATAAGGAAAGTTACTTTTGTAATTTTATTTAACTGCCAAATCTGTACTATTCTTTTCCACATATTTTCTAAATGTCAAGAAATTAGAAGGTTGTTTGCTTTTACCAAATTTTAAGAGTTTTTCCATATGAGAAATAAATCAGATATGTGCATACCCTGTGCATCTCTAAGGGAAAAATATAAATATAAAAATGTAAATTTTTCCTGCTAATCATAAAGTTTGATATCAAATACAAATTAGCTTAAAGGAGTAGAACATTTTGATTTGTTTTTTAGTTAAGTATGTTTAGTTACCTATATTCCTTCATTTATTTTAATTCAATATGAAAATTAAGTTGTACTTAGTCCTGTTGCTTATTTATGAATACATTAAATGAAGAAACTAGATAATACAGCTTACACATTCTGGAACTGCTAAAATGCCCTTATCAATTCAAAACAATGCTTAGATGTATACTATTCTTTTTTTAATTGAGTTTAAGTCTCTATTTTTATTTATTTTTAATATTTTGTTATTCTTTGAAAGTTCTATACATTTATACAATATATATTGATCTTATGCATCTAGAACAACCTCCTATAGCTCCCCTTACTATTTCATCACATCTTCCTCCTAGCTCCATGTCCTGGCCAGCCACTGCTATTTGAGAAACTTATCAGTGGTCAAATATTCAAAGAAGAGTGACAGCCATTAATTATCAATAGCTCTTCCAATATGGTTAGGGCCTCAGAAGCCTCCTCCCATGTTAATGTTGGAATGTTGACTGGTTTGATTTTATACATGCCTTGCAAAAATAATCAGGACTCCTATAAGCTGATTTGTGTATCAGTCATGTCATGTCCCTCCCCAACTGTTGGCTCTTATACTCTTTCTACCCAATGTTTTGCATCTGCAAATTTGCCTGAGCCTTGGATGGTGAGACATTTATTCAGATAACTTACCCACATATGAGCACATGGAGATTTATAGTCAGCACTTTGACCAGTTATGAGTCTCTTCATTAGGAACTAACTACCCACTGCAAATAGAAGCTTCTCTGACCAAGATTCAGAGTATCCCAGGTCCATGGGCACAAACATAAATATTTAGAATACAATTGTACACCATGAAAACATAGAAAAAACAAAAGCAGAAGATCCCCTGCCAAGGGCCTATGATGTCCCCAGTTAGGAGCTTTAAATCAGGATTACAGTACTATGCCTTAAATCCTTCTCACAGAGCAGGCATGCTATCTGTCTAGTCAGAAATTGCTTGGTTACCCTCATAAATAACATTTACGCTATTCCTGCAAAAGTGAACACTTCTTGCCAACAGTTTGGTGTTGTGGCAGGCAGGGTCTAATGTTACATAAAAACACTGATGTCTTGTCATCCTAAGAAGACTGCATAGCATCATCCATTACTGTTAAAGCTATCCAACAGGAAAGGAGTTTCTTGGTTAGTTCAAGATTGATTTCTCTATGCCCTGTATCCAAAGTGAGTGTTGTCTTCAGCAGTAGGATATTATACAATCTAGTTATTGTGGGCAACCAAGAGCCACCAATTTCTTTGTTTTGTTTGTGCTCTTGTTTTTTGATGTGATCATTGTCATAGTTAGGGTTTCTATTGCTGTGAAGAGAGACCATGATCATGGCAACTCTTAGTAAGAAAATCACTTTATTGAGGTTGACTTACAGTTTCAGAGATTTAGTCCATTATTGACATGGCAGAAAGCACAGCAGCATGCAGGCACACATGGTGCTGGAGAAAGAGCTCAGCGTTCTTTTTCTGGATCGTCAGGCAACAGGAAGAGAAAGTGTGTGAGCATCTGAAACCTCAAAGCTCCCCTGCCCCCACAAACAAGGCCATACCTACTCATCAATGCCACACATCCTAATAGTGCCACTTCCTATGGGCCAATGGGGGCCATTTTCATTCAAACCATCACAATCATGAAGCAGTGATGGGAACTATGCAATCATGTGACAATAGCATTTGGAAGTTCCCAAACGACCAAAATGGTCAAAGAGAAAGAATTGAGTAGCTCTTAGAAACACTGAAGATAGCACACCCTTCACCCAAGAGTGACTGGTGTAGGACTTTTGGTCCTCAGAACACATTTCTAAATTGTTCATTTTTCTTCTTTCTTTCATTCCTTTGTTCTTTCATTTGTTTAGTCCTTTATTATTTTTCTCTCTGCAGTGCTGTATCTAGACCTCATTCATGTTATGAAAAGTACAGTACCAATGTTACTTAACCAAACTGTAACTTGTTCTTTTAAAGCAAAATCAAATGGTTATTTGTTATAGCTTCATAAGAGAACTAGTCCATCTAGGGTATATGACCTCACTAACCCTGGAGAGCTAGCTAGGTTTCCAGTACCAGACATGATTACCTTCCCTGTCAAGTGAAACTTAAGTCTAACTAGACAGCTGTTGTTTGCCACCAACATGTTAATACCACCTCTTTTACCTTCATGCACATCTTGCCATGATTATGATTGTCATGGTTCATGAATATGAATATTTAATTGGTACCCTTGCTTGGAAGCTTGCATATTATTTTCTAGAACAATGGAAACTATACAGGAGGAAAGAAGTTTTCAGGTCTAATCCAGTTCAAATGGTCCCAGAGGCAACCAAAGGCTACATTGATAATCTATGTTATTTTGAGGAGTCACTTGGACTACCCTGACCAACCCTTCAAATAGAGGTTTCTCATGTCTGGTATTGGGGATTTTGTTAGT
>LZPO01087156.1:383954-420768 GCA_001675575.1 Neotoma lepida
CTCTACACAGCAGTCTCTCCCCACACTGCCATTGCTGCCCCTCTCACAGCCAAACACTAGACAAGTATAAGTTACATTTTGAGGGCCCTACCCATCCACAAAACCCAAGATAAACCATGCAGTTTATCTTAGGCTAGTAATGTCACATTGACCCATGCATGTAGCTCTACATCAGTGAGGGGTCCCAGATGTTAAGTGATTGGCTGAACCTTGAGCCTGTAGCATCTACTGAGGCTGGGACTACATGCAAAAAGTCAATTACTGAAAAAAATATTTCTAAAGTTGCTTCACGCTCTGACTTTGAAGAAGTGAAACACCTGGAAAAAAGACCTCCTGTATTTGTCTCTAGGGACAACCAGCCTGCTTTGAATCTGCTGTGAAGTCTAAAGTTAACTGTCCATGTAAAAGGCTGTCTTTGTGACTGAGAATCCTATGTCAGCCTGAATAATATAAAATATCCTAGTATTCTTTCTATACATCAAAATTATACAGCTTAAACAGAAATCATAACTTGACCATCCACAACTATAAGTGTGCCCAAAGATGTAAAACACACTAACAACAGGCTTTGGAAAGCATACCACAGCTGTTCTTATTAGGGAGGCATAATGGTGGCACATGAGAAAGTTACAGACAGAAAACAACTGATTTTCACAGCCAGTGACTCCATGGCTTTGTCAGGTGGGGTTCCCCATTAGGGAGTTACATGTCTGGTAGGATGACTTGTCAAACACTAGTTGTCAGGTACTGTATATTCCCACAGCCCTCGGCACCTGGCTTTCTCCAGTCCACTCCTTTTCTCTATTCAAGTGCATATTTCTTTCAAATTTGACAATGCCTATGACTGCTTTCTTTCTTACATTGACATTACCATAAGACTGACATTTACCATCATTTCAATAAAAGTTTCTACAGTCTTACTTGTTTGAGACAGTGCTAGACTGGCCTCTAACTCAGTTTCCTTGCTGTGATTACTGGTGTGCATCAACATTCTTACTTAAGTTTCTACCCTTATAAACACTAAGATAACTATCATTAATTTTAATATTTTAGAAACCTCAGATATTATAATCACTCTGCTTTCTACCAAACTATCAACATGACCACCATTTTTCTTTATACTTTTACTATCTGTTGGATTATAACATATTCAAAAGTTTTTTCACTCTAAACTTATCATTACAGTACCTGACAAAATTATGACTTTCTAAACAATTCCTTATTTTTCTATCACCTCTCTTATTGAGTTTACTAAATACAGGTGCAGAAAAATTGTATAATCTATAGATAGGGTAAATCCATACATATATTGAAACTGGTCCAGAAGAACACACATTGAGTATATTTTAGTTTTAGTCCTATACTACTTCCCATTGCTCTCAGCTAATGTATAATTTATTTATTGTCCCCTATGACCCAATGTGCCTATTCCCTTCATTGCCAACTGGTTAGTATCACATATTTTTATTTAAAAAGTTCAATAAATAAAAATACCTAGGTAAGAATCTTCTCAGAATTTGGGCTCCAACTCATTGAATCTTCATGAATATGGGTCTTCCTTTTTCCTTCTCATGAAGGACGAATATTCACCCAAACTTTTGTTCTCAATGGAATCATCTTCTATATTGCCTTTAAATTTTGATTATCTTCCGACATTCACAATTTCCCCACTTAATCAACACTCTTTTCTTCTTTCCAGTCTGTAAATGCACTGAAATGTATCTAAAATATCCTTATGTGTACTTTGATTCTTGCAAATATACATTTATTTTGGTTCCAGTACCTTGATTTTTAAATAAATGCCACTCTATATCTAAAATTTCCCTTTCTCGTTATACCATTCAGAATTAATCACTTTAATTTTTTCAAAATAAAATAAACAAATCAAATAAAAAATTTAATTAAAATAATAAAAGTTAAATGTGAGCACATAAAAGGACCATTATTAAACCTCAAATTAAGAAGATATATCACTATAAAGTGAAAAATTGAGACTAGTTTGAGCCTTTTGTGGTTGGTTGGCATACCTTGATGTTATTTTTAGGTCATGGTGTTGTTTAACCTGATTAGACTTGATTATGAACTATGCTCTTTATTCCCATTTTCCATAATGAATTCTAACTCTCTAACTCTGTTATCCTACATATTCCAGATATTTGTTTTGAGTGTGTGTGTGTGTGTGTGTGTGTGTGTGTGTGTGTGTGTGTGTGTGCAGATGCCCTCAGAATACAGAAGAAGACATTAAATCCCCTCGAGTGGAATGATTGTAGGGAAAGGGGCTTGCTAAAGAAACCCACCCTGATCCTGGAGCCCAGAACTAGAGAAAGATGGTTCAGATCAGGACAGAAAGAAGCATCCTGGGTTTGGGAAATAAGCCAGAGAAATGAACACTTTATCCCCACACCCAGAACTAAGGAAACAGACCCTGACTCTGAAACCAGTACCAAAGTAACACTCTTGGTCCCTAGAATCAGAGTCAGTGAAACAAAGGTGCCTTGGCCTTAGAATTAGTGTCAAAAGCTAAATAAGGCCAGTGAAGGGAACATGGTTAGGCTCATATCAGAGTCATCTCTGTCCCTGGCCAGTTGACTTGTGAAACCAACCAATCATAGAGCAGGAAAGTAGCACCCTAGCCCTGGAGCCCAGGGTCAGGGAAAGAAACACAGCCTGGGGTTGAGACCTGAGCCAGAGAAATGAACTCTTTATCCCAGAACCCAGAACCAAGGAAACATGCCCTGCCTCTGAAACTAGTACCAAAGTAACACTCTTGGTCCGTACAATCAGAGTCAGTGAAAGATATGTGCCCTGGCTTTAGAATTAGTGTTCAAAAGCCAAAAAAGGCAGTGAAAGAACTACAGTTTGGGTTGGAAACCAGGGCCATATCTGCCCCTAGCCCACAAAACTGACCAATCCCTGGACAGGAAAAAAAACTAATCAATCCCTGGTTGACTCAGCCCCCAAGCCATCATATAAATAAACTGCACTGCCTGGTCAGTTGTGAGCTGTTCTCTCCACCCTGGTAGAGGCAGCTACTGTCCTGGACTCCTCCTTCCCAAATAAATCTCTTTCTCAAAGGAGTTCTGGATATGAAGATCTTCATTCACTGGCACACAGAAGAACTTTGCTGAGATGTCCCACAGTGGACTGTGCAAAGGAGACCTGAAAAAGTAACACTTTGCTCCAGGGGCAGAGGAGATTGCTACATTTCTGCAGGGTTTCCGCTTTTGCAGAGTGAAGCAACAAGTAACATCTTAGGCCAGAGAAGCAGAGCTCTGCTAGGAAGCCCTCTTAAGTGGGACCTGAGCAAAGCTCAGCTATAGCGGCTCTCCAGGATTGCTATTGGTCAGGAAAGGCTACTGGAACAAAGACAATGCAGTCAGCGTCAGTGATACCTATTGAAGTACAAAGTGCAAGGAAAAATATGGTTCCAATATTTACCAAATTGTCTCAGGCCTTCAAGATTAGTATCAGCCTAACAATCACTATTGATGTGGGAGGGCCCAGCCATTGTTGGGGAGTGTCCAGGATTCTATAAGAAAGCAGGCTGAGCAAATTATGAGGAGCTAGCCAATAATAAGTAGCACTCCTTCATGCCCTCTGCATCAACTGATGTTTCCAAGTTCCTGTCCTGTTTTGGTTCCTGCCTGAATTCCTTTCTCAGGTAGCATTATTATTGTGGACAAACAACATGACCAAAACAACTTGGGGCAGAAAGGGTTGATTTGGCTTATACCACTGATCATCATTGAAAATCAAGAGGTACTTGACTTCTCCTGAGGTTGATATGGGGGTAAATAGGCCAAGAACTATCATATCAACTATATTTGCAAGAAAGGTTAGAAATTTCTTCCTTTACAGCATATCACAATTTCATATATTAAATAGAAAATTATTATAAATTATTATATGGGCCAAATATAACAGTATATGACTATGTTGTCATTTTGGTAGCTCAATTGCTAAAAATATGTAATATGGAAACTGCTTAAACTTACACATGAATAAAAACTCCAGAAAGTGGAAATATAAAAGAAAATGGGATTGCCTTGCCTTCTGTTAGTCTTCTTTAGCTGGCTCATGCTCGCTGTACCCGTGTATACACAAAAGCAACACTGCAAGAAAAGAATAAAAAGTTGTTTTAAAGATTAGTTATCTGAGAAAGAGAACTCTCACGTCAGAGACAGTCTAGCCATTTTAATTTTCTTTTTAATATAAGCAGTTGCTCAGTCCATGGCTGACTGACTGATTTTGAAACAGATTTCCATTGTACACCTGGCTAGACTTGAAATCACTATGCATTTCCGGCTTGCTTCACATTTTAAAATCAAGAAAAATACTATTCATATATTTAATGTTAATACATTTGAATGTTAGAAAATATGATGTTCTGTCTATTTAAACATGAAGCTTATGAATTATGCTTCTTATTTAGGCTTTATAAGTATTATTTTCCAAACAGATTTTGACATTCAAACTATTATATCTGGGTGGGTTTGGGAGAGTTATTTTACAGTATCAGAGGATGTTAAACATTCCCTGGGAGAATAGTTACATCATGCAAACTATCATTTTTTCAGGATGAACTTGAGGCTCATATAAGGCCTTGACATGTAGGTCACAAGATTGGGTCCACAAAGCTTTATATTTTTCCTAAGAAAGCTTAGGTACATTACATTGACTTTCTTCTTCTTCTCCCTAAGATATGACATGTTGGGACACTCACAGTTCTTTTCTCATCAACTCTAAATAGTGGAAGGAAGAATTAGAAAATCAATGTAATAAATGCTAGAATGAGTCATATCATAAATTAGATGAGTGTGAAACAGGGATTTCCAAGTGATGACATTTTAGAAGCTGTGAAGAAATGCATTCTGAGGAAATGGCAAGCACTTGAACTATTGCAGAGATAACCTGCTCAGGTAATTTTAGCAGAACCTAAAGCATATCCATACTAATACCATCAAATGGAAAGGGATGAGTTGTTCCCAGTAAGTTCAGATCAGAGAGAGTTCACAATTCCCTCCAGGAAAACGGACGAAACAGCATAAATCTGCCTTTCTTGACACATTGGCATGAAGGTCATACTGGAAGGGCTCCTGAATGCTGATAGAAGCAGAATCACTTATGCAGCACTTATGGCTAGGGAATAACTCAGTAAGTGAGTCTTGGTATATTAGAATCCTTAAAGAGTCTCACATGATTGACACTTGTGGGCAATCTCCTCAGTGCAGATGTCCAAACACACAAAACTGTGTTTCTTGGCTCCCTCGGAGTGACTATTTTAATAGCTATTCTCTATTGGTTATGTGGTTATGTCTGTTCTGAAAGAAGCTTAAATGATGTAGATGAAGAGTTATGAAGCTGCTCTAACCACGAGATCTTCAGCCATGGTGATTTTTCTTGTGGTAAGCAAAGAGGGAACATATGCTACTGAGTTCCACATTTGCTGAGCACATGCCATTTTAGTGCAATGTCACAACTGTGGTGGATGTGGCTGGAGTTTTCACTGAATTTTTTTACATTCACTGATGTTGCTCTGCTATGAACTCCTTCATTTGAAGATTTGACTTATAAATAAAGTGTTTCTGACATTCATTTTACACATAGGACCAATCTCCATTGTGCATTCTCTTTTGTATTGTAAGGTAAGATTGACCACATAACAACACATTTTTCATTCCTAGCAATGTAACATTGTGACATTTCTTGTATGACAGCAGTAAAATTTTATGGATGCAACCGTCTATGACTGTTTCATGCATGAGGCTTTTCTCCACTTTTGTTGTTGTTTATTGATTTGTTCTTATACCCTGACCATGTTTCCCCTCCTTCCTCTCCTCCCAGCCCTTCTTCTTTCCCCCACATCTCCTCTGTGGTTTCTCTTCAGAAAAGTGGGGGTTTCTCATGGATATCAGCCAGCCATGTTACATAAAGTTGAGACTAGGTATCTCTACTTCTATTAAGGCTAGACAAGGCAATTTGGTAGGAGGAAAGGGTCCCAAAAGCAGGCAACAGAGTCAGAGAGCCGCTGCTCCCACTGTTAGAAGTCCCACAAGAAGATCAAGTTACACAACTGTCACATATAAACAGAGGGCCTAGATTAGTCCCATGCAGATTCCCTGGTTGTCAGTTTAGTCTTAGTGAGCCTCTATTGTCCCCAATTAGTTGGTTCTGTGGGTTTTAATGTGGTGCTCTTGACCCCACTGGCTCCTACAATCCTTCCTCCACATCTTTCTCAGGATTGCCCAAGGTCCACTTAATATTTGACTATGGGTCTGCATTTGTTTCCATCAGTTGCTGGATGAAGCCTCTCTGATGACAGTTAGAATAGGCAATAATCAATGAGAATAGCAAAATATCATTAGGAAAAATGTCATTGACTATTTTCTGCAACATAGATCATGTAATTTTTGCTGTATTATATATATTGATTTAACAATACTAAACCATTTTGCATGCCTACAATATAAGCATCTCTATTGTAATGCAGAGTAATTATAATGTTTTGTGAAATGGGAATTCAGGTACTTTCTTCTTTTTTTTCTTCGTTTATTTTGAACGGAGTGATTGGTTTATATTTTCTTGTATATTTTTATCCTTCATGCCAGTAAGTTTTAGAATCAAGAGCTGTAATTTTCACACAATGAGTTTGGAAGGTTCCCTTCTCAAACTGCTTCATAGAATACTTTGCAAAGCATTGATGCTAAATGTCCTTTACATCTTTTAATTTTATTTTTGAGAATTTTATACATGAAAGCAATATCATATTTACTCCTCTCAAACTTTCCCCATATTCCTCCTAACATGTTACTTTATAATTTGATATTTCTATTTTCTCAATAACCCACTAAGTTGATAACCCACTATATGCATCTATGTTGGGCCATCTAGTAGAGCTGAGAAAACCTGGCCACAGCCACTGGTGTATGGGGATAAATATAAATATTTAGAAGCATGATCACTTAGAAAAATAACAACAACAATAACAAAAGGATCTATGCTAGGGCCCGTGACCTGTCTAGCTATGAACTTTTGACTTGGATTATAGTACTGGGAAAGAAATTCCCTTCTGTGGAGCAGGCCTCACAGCGTTCATGTGGTCAAAGGTGCTGAGAGTGCCAGTGTGTAACAACCCACTTGTGCCTCCAAAACAGTGTTTCATTGTAGTTATATACCACCTGTGGCTCTAAAACTCTTCCTGCCTCTCTACCCATAATGACCTCTGAGACATAAGTGAAGGGGGTATGATATGCACACTAAATTTACAGCTTTTTATTCCACATTCTTTTATGCTCTGCACACTGATCATTTGTGGTTTTTCTATGTACAATGTCATCTTCTTTGTAAAAAGAAGTTTTTTTATATCAGGGTTAAAAGACACATGAATATAGTGATAAATCATTAGGGTTCATTTAAATATTATATCTATTTGCCAGCATAACAGTGAAGTCTCCCCTAGGGAAGTGATGTTTCTAGGTACAAGTTTGTAGACCCAATAATGATGCCAAACATGGGTTCCATCTTGTAGAATGGGCCTTAAAACTTCAATTCAAAGGCAGTTGCTTATTCCCACGATGTTCATGTCACTATGTCACCAGTGGGCATGTCTTGCCAGGCTGGTTATTGCTATAGCTTACAGGAGTCACAGATGAATAAGGTTTTTCTTCCAGTAGTGTGCATAGCACCTTCAAGCACTGTGAAACCTAGCTAACAGAGATGACATCTCCAAGTTAGTGCCTGTTTGATTTCACCATGTTCTTTGATTCAGATATATGGCATTTTCAGCAACTGGATCTTACTGTTAAATTCTGAAGGGAACCCAAGAGCTATGGAAATAACCTATAACATTTGGTGATCTCTGGTACCTACTGTTGTGGAATAATCATTTTGTTTACTGTGAAGATGACACTCTGATTGGTTTGATAATGAGCTGAATGGCCAATAACTAGGCAGAAATTTCAGACACATGGGCTTCTGGGAAAAAGAAGGGGGGAGTCATCAGCCAGGAAGAGAGGAAGAACATGGATAGTACAGAGTAAGGGTAATAAAGCTACAAGACAAAAATTAGATTAAAATGGGTTATTTTAAGTTGCAAAAGCTAGTTAGTAACAAGCCTTAGCTATTGGCTGAGCTTTCATAATTAATGATAAGTCTCCACGTCATTATTGGGGAGCTAGTGGTTCTGACTAAAAGGTCCAGCTACAACCTACCAACCAAAAAATAGAAAAAAGATAACATATTCATAGCACTGGAACATTTACTTGTTAATCTAAGATGCATTGTCTCCTTGTTTTAGGGTAACACCATGTTAATTCTTTTTATATGTGTGTTTGTATCTGTTCTAGGAAGTTTCTATGGTAGTTGATTTCCATATGAGTTTAAAATGTGTCCTTAATGCTAATTATTTGACCTCATACTCATTCTACCTCTCCATCCTATCTCTCATCCCACTTAATCTTTTGTGGTCAATTCTTCCCCAGTAACCCTTTGGATTAATACTCCAAAAATGTCTACCCTACTAAAATTAACATACAGATTAAATGAAATCATCACAAAAATTCCTTTAAAATTCTTCACAAAAATTGAAAAAAAATGTTCTTACATTTCATATTGAAATAGGAAACATACAGCATGGCCAAGACATAACCAAAGAAACAAACAACAACAAATACTGCTAGAGGTATCACAACCCTTGATTTGAAGTTGTGCCATGGAGTAATAGTAATAAAACCAACATAATACTACCATAAAAAAGACACATTGATCAATGAACTAGGATTGAAGACATACATATAAACACACATTCCTACAGTTATAATTTTTTTTACAAAGGCCAATAATACACACTGGAGAAAGACACCATCTTTAACAAATAGTGCTAGTCAAACTTGATAACTACATGAAGAAGAATGGAATTAGATTCAATTTGTATCTCTCACCCTATCAAGAACTCAAATCCAAATGTATCAAGAACCTCAACAAAGGACCTGATACCTGAATCTGATAGAGGAGAAAGGTGGGAGTATCCTTCAACTTTTAGGCATGGGAAATTACAAACAAGACACAGACAATAAAACAAATAATTGATAAATGGGAATCCAATGAAAGAAAATACTATTACCATCATTTTAGTTAAGAGGCAGCCTACAGAGTGGGAAAAGTTCTTTACCAGCTATATATCTAGTAGAGAATTAGTATCTATAATACATAAAGACCTCAAAAAAATAAATAAATAGCAAGGCAATGGGTAACATACAAATGGCTTAGAAATATTTTCTTTTAAATATTTAATATCCCCAGTCATCTGGGAAATCCACATTAGCACTACTTTTAGACTCCATCTTACCACAGCCAGAATAACTAAGATTCGGAAAAAATAAGAAAAGAAAAAGAAAAAAGAATTGTAACAAATGATGGTGTGGATGTAGGGGAAAGGGAACACTTACTCATTGTTAGTAAAAGGAAAAACTGGGGTAGCCACAATGGAAATCAGTGTGGATATTCCTCAAAAAAAAAACTAGAAATATATGTACCATCTGATCAAGGTATACCACTCCTTGGCATGTGCCCAAATCACTCCTTTTCCTACTACAGAGACATTGATCATCCAAGTAAATTGCTGCTGTATTCATAAGAACCAGGAAATGTAAACAGCCTAAATGCCCATCAGCTGATGAATGAATAATGAAAATGTAAAATAAACAATGGAATTACCATTCAGCTATGAAGTTTGCAGGTAAATAGATTGAGCTGAAAATTACCATTCAGAGTAAGGTAACCGAGATTCAAAAAGAAAGCATCACAAATTGTCTCCCATATATGAATACTACCTTTGCATATATATATATATATATATATATATATATAT
Organism: Neotoma lepida; assembly: GCA_001675575.1. Classification (NCBI taxonomy): domain Eukaryota; kingdom Metazoa; phylum Chordata; class Mammalia; order Rodentia; family Cricetidae; genus Neotoma; species Neotoma lepida. Next base: position 393,823 of record LZPO01087156.1, read on the forward strand.
ATATGTATTCAACTTAAATTATTCATTGAGGTCAGGAAGCTAGTAAGGGGTCACAACAGGGAAGGGTAGTTTCCCAATGGAATGGAGATAGACTGCTGGTGGTATAAAGTTGGAATGGGAATAATGGGGATAGTTTTAACTTAAATTTAACTGGTGGCTAAGAATGTTGAGAACTTTTGAAAGATTTTGTTTCCCATTTGCATTTTTTATGATTTTCAGTTCAGTTCCATACCCCTTTGAAAAATTTGTTTACTTTTTTTAATGATTTGTCTTAGTTATTTATATTTTCCCGTCACTATTATTCTATAGAGCATATATCTGGCAAATTTTTCTCCTCTTCTCTGGGCTGCCTTCATTCACTTCACAGATACATTTGCTGAACAGAAGCTTATAGTTTCATGAGATTCCATTTGTTAATTGTTGGTCTTATTTTCTGTGCTATCTGAGTCTTTTTGAGAAATTCCTTATCTGTGTCTATATGTTAAAATTTACTCCATATTTTATACACTATTAGTTTCAGGGTATCAGAGTATATTTTGAAGTCCTTGATCCATAAGGTTCCAGCATCATTTTTCTGCATGTTTAAATCCAGGTTTCCCTGCATAATTTGTTGAATATGCTATCTATTTTCAAGTTCATATATTTTGCGTATTTATCAAAAATCAGTTAACTGTTAGTGATTGGGCATATATCTTTGCCCTTGATTCTATTCTACTAATCCATGCATCTATTTTCAGGCTGGTAACATATTGCTTTCATTACTATGCCTCTGTCCTACATTTTGAAATCAAGTGTTGTGATACCTCCCACAATATCCTTTTTGTTCAGGATTAAATTGATTATCCTTAGTCATTGGTGCTTCAATATAAATTTTTGTGTTCATTTTTCTATGTCAGAAGAATGGCTTTAGGATTACAGGATTGCACTAAATCCATAGATTGCTTTTTCTAAGATAGTCATATTTCTAATTCTACCAATCTATAAACATGTGGTCTCTTTCCATCTTTTTCATTTTCTTTAATGTCTCAAAATTTTCATTTCCTGGGTTAGGATTATTTCCAAGTGTGTGTGTGTGTGCGTCTTATGATTTGGATTGTTTCCCTGATTTACATTTGCATTTCTGTCCATTTGTCATTAATATCCAGGAAAGCTTCCAATTTTGTGTGTTAAATTTTTATCTTGACATTTTGATGGAATTATTGGCTCTACTAAATTTTACAATTGATCATAAGTTCTAAACTTATTTCATAACCAAAGCACAGTATATGTTATTTCACCTTCTATTTCTGCACAAACAAAATGGCTGTCAGACTGAACTGAGCTAACATATCAAAGGTTAGAAAGATATATATATATATATATAGAATAGGCAGAAAGTCGCTTAGTTCATCCTAAATATTCTGCAATATTCCGGAGGTTGATTGTACTGTTTCATGTGTGTGTCTGTGTGTGTCTCTCCTGTTCTCCTCCTCATACTTTCCTACTGCCAAACCTCCACAGACTAGAAAGAGCTATGACCACTTTCAAGATGAAGGAGATTTATCACACTGATCACTAATCAGAAGAAATTGTAAAATTGAATGTTTAATATTTTGAAGTCATGTACATAAAGGTTTTCATGAATGATTTTGTACTATGTGAAGTTTTGTGGAGAGAAGATGACCTCAGGGGACTAGTGCTGCTGCTGCCAGCTATAAGAGGACAACATGAGTAAATACACTTCAAATGTATGCTTAATTCACTTTGCATGGAAATGAGTTTCATATTCAATATGGAATTAAAGGTTCAAAATATTAATTACATAATTTACTCATTATTTTATGGAATTATTATAATCATGTAATACCTACACTGCATTTTCTTTTTGGATGGTTTGTGTTAGGGTGCATGCTGCAATGAAACACAATGACCCAAAACCAGTTTTGGGACGAAAGGATTTATTTGGCTCATGTCTTCCATATCACTGTTAATCACCAAAGGAAGTAAGAACAGTAACTCAAGCAGGGTAGGAACCTAAAGGTAGGAGCTGATGTAAAGGCCATAAAGGAGTACTGTTTACTGATTTGCACCTCATAGTTTGCTTACCCTGCTTTCTTATACAACCCAGGACCATGAGCCCAGGGATGACTCCACCCACAAAGGGGTGGACCTTCCCTCATCAATCGCTAATGAAAACATGCCCTAAAATGTAGCCTACAACCAGATATTATGAAGATATTTTCTTAATTGTGATTCCCTCTACTCAGATGGCTTTATCTTATGTAAATTTGACATAAAACTGAGCAGCACATAATGCTTAGCCAATATCTTGCTCTGTAGAAGAAGGGATGCAAAGTAGATAGAAGCTAAAGAAAACATGTCTTCTACCAGTGTTTTTCATAACTTAGAATGAATAATTTTTTGAAAGACTGAAAAGTTTTTACACATCATTTTGGAATGATCAGATATAGTTCATAAATCTAAGAGGTATAATTTTAGGGTGTCTTATTGCTTTTCCAGTCAGTTAGATATAAATGTAATTTAAAACCATGAGAAATCAGTCATTTTTCACATTTGTTTTCTGTTGGATAAAAATAAAGGAAATGTTACATTAAAAAATGAATAAAGTTATTCTTTCTGAAGGAGTTTTTTTTTAAGAATCTCCTTCAAACACTGTTTCAGAGACTGAAAAGCTACCGAGCATTCCAAATAAGGGTGTGGTTCATGTAACAATAAACATCAGAAATATCTATATGGGAAAATAAAGCAGTAATTTTAGACTGTACAAAGCAAAACATTATTACTACTTAATATGAAAGAAAGCTAATGTATTTTCTTAGGACATAGCCAAGTAGTCATTTAAGGTGAAAATAGAGTAGGTAGGGACCATGACCTGTCAGCAATTTAGCTAAACTACTTATTAGGATATTCCTATTGAAAATTTTGTGAGTTACAATGATGGCTTTTAGAACATGACTGACACATATATGGCAATTGACAAAATCACAACTCATTTTAAATGATCTAGTAGAAGGTCTTCACATCACTGAGGACTTTGTCTTTGTTGGCGATAGTGAGAACCTAACTCCATTTTCCTCTTTTCACTTATTCATGATGAAGTAATTGGCTTTGTACTTTACATGGTCTTGCCATGGTGTGCTGTTTCATCACAGGCCTAAAAGCAATGGAGCCAACAGATCATAGACTGAACCTCCAAGACTATGAGCCAAAAAAATATTTTTCTCTTCACAAGATGATTGTCTTTGATATTTACTATAGAGAAATAAAACTGACAATCACAATTGTATATTATTAGTTAACAAGGAAAATTAATGAGGTCTACTTGGCCTACTGAATTTTGACTGAGGTATATAGGCCATTATTAAAGTCCACAAGTACTGGAAATATGACTTTGAGTAAAATAGTCTGTTTGAATGAAGTATGTCTTCTATATACTCAGAAAGACAAAGTGATCTCACTGATGTGGTGAAGATAAAAGTCTGTCTACCCAAAGCAGTGTCAAAATAGGAGAACAGAAGGAGAGGGCTACACATTTAACAGGGGCACCAGACTGAAGAGATTACAGGATCAATTTCCTGAGGACTTGACTCATTCACATAGCAATCACAAGGAGGAAGATGTTAAACAGTGATTTGGAAGATACCAGACTTTCAACTGTAATTTTAAAGAATAAATGTTACTGCCCTCAGACTACCCTATGAATGAAAATTAACATGTGAGTTTGTGTGTGCATTTCTGTGTGTCAACCCTCAAGGCAACTTTTATATTCTGAAACCACCATGTACTAGGTTAGTTTTGTTTTTTGATACAAATGAATAAAATATGAAAGCCATAAATTAATGCAACTGATTCTTCCATAGGCTTTAGATTTTCCTTTAAATCATATTATTTTATGACCTTTAAAAATCCTTTGCAAAATATTTGCTTTAATATGAAACACCATAGAACAATTTTAAGTTTCACAGTTTCACATATCTATGTAATATTCAGTTTCTTTTTACATATAACACTTTTCTGAAGTCAAATCAGAGCCTTCCCAAATATTAAATATAGTAAAAATGAAAGTATCTGTTATTTAGTGCATCTTAGGATACTTTTTTCTTACAGTTTCAATAGGAATTGACTTAATAGTATTTCCTTAGTGTAAGGGACCAGACGAAAGAGAAGACCAGTAATGTATTTAGGTTGAATTCCAAACACACGCATTTTCTATTGTGATTCAGGCTCATGATTTTGGTACTTTTGGTAGAATGTTCAAATAAGAGCTTTTTAAGAATACATTAAACTGTGTAATATACTCCTTGTCAGTGGGAAAGTTCAAGAAGTTACCAGATGGATTCAAAATCCCAAACTTGGTTTGGGGAATCATGACTGATCTTATGATTGGATTAGATTACAAGTGGTTTTCTACATATATGCTTTATAGCAATTTACTTCTCATGTGATGGATTATTCAAAGAAATCACTTAAAAGTTAAAAGTAATGCCTGTTGCTTTGTGTGTGTTTTCTGTTGTTAGGAACAGCTTCCTGCTTTACAGTATAGAAGTTACTACACATTGAAAGTTATTCTTATCTGTTATGGTTAATCTTTTTAATTAATCAGTTTATATTTTGGGAATTTCATGCATGAATACTGTGTTTATATCAACTCTTTGTCCCTCAAACTTCTTCCACAGATATCCAGATATTTTGAAACTCCTGATTTTACTTTAATTATTTATGATTACATATGTTTAATTTTCAAATACAATAAACAATCAGATGGCTCATCCCTGGAGAAAACTGATTTTCCCTCTCTCAACATCCATTTATCACCTATTGCTTTTCATTGGGAGTAAGTTCTTCTTAAATTTCCCCCATCGACATTGGGATGTCAACTGTCATTGTCATTATGCTTGTCTTATTGAGTCAATCATATTGCTGAGATTTCACAGGGGCAGCATTTGTGTCATATCTAGGGAATATTATCAGGAGGCAGGTGTCCTGGTTTTCTGCTTCTTAGGAACCTTCTGCCACTCCTTCCATGATATTCCCTAAACCTTTAGTATAGGGTTTGTGATATTGATGTACCAGTTGCAGCAGGGCATTCCACAGTCACATATTATCTGTGTTTTGACAAGTTTTAAATATCTGTAATAAACTCTGCCTGCTGAAAAATAAACCTTCCTTAATGATGGATGAGAACTATGCTTATCTTTTCTGTGGATATAAGGATAAGGAATTAAAATATAATTAGACATTATATTGGTTCAGAAAAGTGGCAGTCCTAGGTGCTCCTATTGGGTCTATGACCATTCCAGCCATATGTAGCTGACCAGGTTTACAGTCACAGACATAAATTCCCTCCTATGGAATGGACTTTAACTCTAATAATATAGATATTGGTTATGGTCTTAGTCAAAGTTCTATTGCTATGAAGAGACACATGACCATAGAAATTTTTATAAAGGAAAGCATTTACGTGGGGCTTGCTTACAGTTTCAGAGGTTTGTCCATTATCAGCATGGCAGATAGCATGGTTGCATGCAGGCAGATATGGTGCTAGAGAAGGAGCTGAGAGTTCTACATCCAGATCTTCAGGTGGCAGGGAGAGAACCATTGGGTTTGGCCTTGAAAACCAACCACATTCACTGACACACTTACTCCCAAAAGGACACACCTACTCCAAAAAAGTCACACCTGCTAATCCTTCTCAAGTATAGCTACTCTTTAATGACCAAACATTCACATATATGAGTCTAATGGGGCCATTCCTATTCAAACCATCACAGTTACTCCCCAGATAAAAGTGCCAATATCCCTCCATTGGTGAAATCTTGTCATGCTGGTGGTAATTGTTATAGCTTGTTGGGGAATATTGATTTCTTTTCTCTTTTTTAATTTAATATTTAATATGTTTAATATTGATCTCTTTTCTCTTTTATTAATATTGATTTCTTTCCTCTATTAAAAGCTTGAACAGTATTTTCTAATACTATCAGTGCTAGTCCTTATGGAGGAGGTTTCCAGGTCATTTTCAGCTAAAATCCTTCATGTCTGTGTCTAAAGTGTCTGGTATCTTCAGTAATAGGATCTTACCTTCAAGTTCTGAGAGTCAACTAAGGACATTGGCAATAGCTTATATTGTTTTTGGTGAGTCTCATGGATTCCCTTGACCAAGAATTTAAGCAGAAGTTCTCATGTCTGCCTCTTGGTATTTTGTTAGACACACTATGGCTCTCAGGGGCACATTATCATCAAATGTAGGCTAATTCCAATATATTTTATATGTGTGTTTTTAAGTAAGCTTATAAAACACATTTCCCTATGTTCTTGTCAAATAACCTTTTTGTTACTTGTCTTACCCTTCCTGTTACTTCCTTTATATAATTTTCTTTCTTCCCTCATTAATTAATGTTCCTCCCCATCTTTCACCTTACTCCTTTTATAACACCCGTTGATTGTCAACTTGAAGGGATTTAGAATAACCAAGTAAAAAAATACTGAGGGATTAGGTAATTAAGTTATTTAGAGGTAGTAAGAGCTTCTCTGAATGTGTTTGGTACTATTCCATGGGCTGGGGCCAGAATAAAAGGAAATCAAACTGAGCACAAGCATTCATTGTTCTCTGCTTCCAGATATTGTATGCAACATGATCAGCTATCACCTCCTCCTGCCACCATACCTTCACTTCCAAGATGGACTGTATCCTGTGAAAGTACAAGCCAAGTAAGCCATCCCATTCTTATGCTGCTTTTGTCACAACAATGAGACAGGTAACCAATGTACAAATCAACAAATGTTCTATTTATTTCTCACTAGATGTATTAAATATCATTTTGTGTAATAACTAACTATATTTCAGATTCTAAGAAATGCCAATAATCAAAGTCATAGTTTTAATTCAGAAATTATTATCTTTAATCATCAAATGCTTTTTAACATGTTTTTGAAATAAACATGTTGACATGAGTTCAGATTGACCATCACTGACATGAATATCTAAAATATAAAATACCACACATACTAAAACACTTTGAATGAGTAGAATTTAATAATGCAGTTTAGGACGCATAACCAGTAAATTTAATGAAAATAGCCCCAAATGTGAAGACGTCTGTATCTAAATACTTCTAGTCTAAAGTATTTCAGATAAGGAATACTCAGTCTGTATAATATAGTTAGATTATTTTAGGGATTTAAAATTCATTTATAATTTTAAACTAGTTACCTTTTTAGTGGAACTTTTTTTAAAAAAAAAAAGAAATGACAAAATTGTTTTATATGGATCATTATCCATATAATTAATTTTAAAGGAAAGTACAATAGATCACATGTGCTACATGCATCAGGGGTTAGTCTTCAATTTGGGCAAAGATTGTTGATTTTGGGGAGCAAGATAGAAGATAGAAGAAGGATGTAGATCAGTCAGCAAAGTATTTGTCTATCATGAAAAAAAGTCCTGGGTTTGATCCTTATATAAATCTATCATGGTGTAGCACCCCAGAAATTCCAGAAGGATCACAAGGAGAAAGGCATCCTCAGCTGCATAGGGAGTTTGAGGTCAATTTGCACTACATGAGACCTTATCTTAAAAAGTGAGATACCAAAACGAAAAGAAATTTTTCATGCTCTAGTATTATATATGGTTCATATATTTAATCACATTTAACTTACAAGCTATATATGCAGAAAATTGTTATTGAAATAAATGCCTGGATACAGACCAATGCAACTAAGGAGTTAATGAGGTGTATACTGATGAGAATGTCTTTCTAAAAATGTGTTGCTCTGATTGGTTGATAAATAAAGCTGTTTGGCCAATGGTGAGGCAGAATAAGGTTAGGCGGGACATTCGAACTAGGGGAAGAGAAGCAAAGAGCAGAGCTGGGCAGACGCCATTCTGCCGCCCAGAAAGCAACATGTAACGGCGCACAGGTAAAGCCACGTGGAACACGTGGCGACATAGATTTATAAAATGGGTTAATTTAAGATGTAAGAGCTAGCTAGTGAAAAGCCTGCCAAGGCCATAGTTTTAAAATGATATAAGCCTTCTGTGTGTTTATTTGGGTCTAAGCGCCATGGGAACCGGGCTGGATCAGAGATCAGGACCAGACAAACCTTCGTCTACAGTATACTGAATGCTTCTGGACCTTAAGAATCACTGAAGGAAAGGCCCATTTTGTTTCTATGTCTGTGGGTGTATTTATAAAGAAATCCATATCCTTCAGGTTGCTATGGTATTATTAAACTAAGCAAATTTCACCAAAAGTTTCTATGTGTTCAAATTCATAATATTAAATAATTATCTTAGCAATATACATACATACATGCACACACACACACACATACACACACACACGTATGTAATACTCAAGTCCTTATCTACAACTTCAATATTTAGTGGCAGGGGCCTACCTTGATATAAGCAGAGTTGATTGTTCTGTTTATCAGTCTTTTCTTTCTGATGGGCAACATTAGAACTCTGCTTATTTAGTACCTCAGTTTCCAAAACTTTTAGCCAACAATTCCTGGAAGCCTATTATTCTTTCACCATGGGACACAGAGAGATTAACTAAATGTGATCCTTCTCTACAATAAAGCTAAGATGTACATAAATAATGAAAGGAATATTTGAAGTTTTTCTCTTAGAGAAACTGTAAAAATTAAGTGTTTCTCTGCCAGCTGGTGTAACTGGAGGAGATGGCTCAGCTTTGTAACTAGGTCTTGAAATTAGAGAAAGCACTGACAGATGGATATGGTAAGGGGTTGTTCTTACTTGTTTTCTCTCCCCCAGCCCATGAATGCTCAGTATCAGTCTTTGATTCCGTTGAATACTCAGCATCAAGTTTGGCTGCATATTTTTCATCTAAAACCTCTTGTTGTAACTTCTTTTACATTTTCAAAGCTATCTTCAGTTCTGAACTTAATTGAACCATCAATGATATTAGACAACATACTTTTCTCTATGACTTGGTAGCCATTTGTTTCAAATTTCCTTTGTTGTAGCCTGATTGCACAAGTCTTTTAAGTGGTGGCAACTGAGTACTCAGATATCTGTACTTACCATTTCAAATGGCCAGTAGTTTTGTTTTGTATTATTCCTAACCACCCAACACTAGAATTTTAAGCATGTGTCAGAAGTTTTTAAGCTCTGTTGAACATTATACTGACTAGAGGACATTATTAAATTCCCAGCTGGAATTTAGATTTAGTAGTGCTGGAGACAGAAGGGCATCAGTATCTAATTTGAAACCTCCTATGGTCAGTTACATGTGTGGATTTGTTGAGAATTAAGGAATGGTGTGATGTCCTCACTTTCTGTATCCTCAAATGTGATAAAAATCTGGTAATGCAAATGCCTTTCTCTAACTCTGAGTTTATTCTTGATGTTCAGATTTACGAACAATGTTCACTAAACTAAAGAAAAGAGATTTGTTTAGCTCACAGTTTTAGAAGGTGAAAGTATAATAATGTGCATCTCCAGCAACTCAGTTTCTTTTGGGGACCTCTCTCTACATTCTTCCATAACTATGGGACCATACAGATAGCACAGCTGAAACAGAGTGGTTACATTGTGAGATATGTAGAAAGAGAGTGACAGGTGCTGACCTTACTCTTTTATAGCAATCCATTCTCTTAAAAACTAACTGGGGCTTGCAAAATCAGTGTATTTAACTGGGTTTGTAAAATCACTGTATTATTCTTTTCAAGAAAAGTATGCTGTATGACCTAAGCATCTTGTGCTATGCATTACTTTTTAAAAAGGGTCCATGATTTTCCAACACTGGGACACGAGAGACCATGCTTCCAACTCATTGACCCTGGGAAGCCAGATCCAAACTATTCCCAAATCATAACATTTTTTAATGTTTATTTCAGTTAGCATGTTCTAAACAGACTTTCAAATTATCCTTCCATTCCATTTCCAATGTTCAATCACACATTTCTTAATGTACCATGTTGATCAGGCTTTGTCCTAGGAGTCATCCCAAAGAGTGAAACAGTAATTGGTTCTCTATAATTGTTGGTTTAATTAGCAATATCTTTGTTACTATATTCCAAGTTAATTTTTAATTTGTTCATGTCTTATCTCCTCTATAGAAATCTCCCCAAATTAAGTCAATATTACTTCTTACTGATACGGCTAGCCTCCAAACACTTTTGTACTCGCCTTTTCCACTATAACCTCTGGCCCAGTCTCTATATAACAAGTCTATACATTCAGTCTCAAAATGGCTTTTTAGATTCTCCTGAAGAATAAGGCCATTCAGTCTAGTGTTCTGAATTCTTCAAATTGTTTTAATCATAGTATAAAATTTATCTTTACTACAGCCTATGCTTTTGGTGAACTAACTTCCCAGCACTCTGACTTTAATTTTCACCTTTCTTCAAATTCTTTCTCAAGGTGCATCAGGCACATTGGCCTTCTCATTATTCTTCAAATACCACATGCATGCTCATGTAAAGGGATAAGAGTTTACTATTACATACATTGCAATATAACGTGACTAGCTCTCTTGTATCAGTAAGATATTTCTTTTCTCAAAGGTGAATGATACATTTTAGCTCTAACCCTATCTGCTTCTTTCTTTCTTTCTTTCTTTCTTTCTTTCTTTCTTTCTTTCTTTCTTTCTTTCTTTCTTTCTTTTTCTTCCCTTCTTTGTTTCTTTCTTTCTTCATTCATTTTCCATATCTGACATGACCACTTGCTTAATTTCTACCTTCTAGAATAAATATTCTCTATAATAAGATAATGATATACATTTCCTTAGCATTATACCTCTATCATCTTAAACAGCAATTTTACTCTAGTAGTAAGTATTGAAAAACATGAATACATGAATGTAGTGAGAAGGATTTCTGGTCAAGGGAATGTATGCAAGACAAAAAGTAACTAGTCTGGAAGATCATGGTTGTCAAGAGGGTGCTTAGAGTGGAGTGGCAAATGACTTGTTTTTGATAGGGAAGTAAAAACTAGAATGTGGCCATGGTCAAAGGACACATATAGACTTAAAGAAATGGTGTTACCATGGATTCAACAATAACTGAAAGAGACTACATTCTTACTACTAACATTTACCTTAATTCTCTTATACATTATACATTACCTCCTGACCACAGTTTCCCCACCCGCCACTCCTCCTGGTCTTCCCTACCTCCACTCTCCCTATATCCACTCCTCCTCTCTTTCCCTTCAGAAAATACCAGGCCTCCCAGGGATATCAACTGAACACGGTATAACAAGATGCAACAAGACTAGGCACAAACCCTCATATCAAGGCTGGGTGAGACAATTCAGTAGAAGTGTCCTATGGCAAGCAAAAGAGAGACACTCACACACACACGCTATTAGGAGTCCCACAAAACACCAAGGTATAGAACCATATCATTTATGCAGACGCCCTAGCTCAGACCCCTACAAACTTCCTGATTGCTGCTTCAGTCTCTGTGAGTCCTTTTGAGTCCTGCTAAATTGATTCTGCAGGCCATGTTCTCATGGTGTCTTCAACACCTCTGGCTCCTACAATCATTCCTCCCCCTCTTCCACTAGCTTTTGATACTTTGTCATAATTTGTATTTAATATTGAAGTGCCAATAATAACATATCTCACATAATATGACTAGCATATAGAACCTTATGAGAATTTTACTCTTACACTATTAAGGAAAAAGAGGATTAGAAAGATCAATGATGTCAGGTCTGGTTTCACACCTGTAATACTAGCTACTTAGTATGATGAACTAGGTGGATCACAAGTTCAAGGCTGACACCTTGCCTCAAAAATGTAGGGGAAAGGGGATTGTCTGATTATATAATTTAGGAGTAGAACATATGCGTAGCAGGTGTGCAAGGTCCTGGGTTCAATCCCTAGCACTGCAGAAATGAATTTAAAACAAAATGTCATGTTCACAAATATTTAGGTATCAAAAAAATTCAAATATCTCAAAAACAAATTTTAGTATACCTAATAATTTAGTATACCTAATAATTACTAAATACACTATTAGATTGTTCAGTTTAGCAGTTTGGCCTTCACATAGGGTACTACCAATCATAATGAATTTATTTATTTTATATTCATGTGAGTGACATTCTTTATACAAAATGTCACTGCAATCATTACTCATGAATTATTATAAAAAAGACATCAGTGGCAGAAATTACCTTATAAATCTTCCCAATGATTATTTTTAAGTTTTTTTTCCTTCTAGTTCAGATTTATACTTTTCTTTGAATTTTTTTTTTCACAGTAAAAGAACTTTATTCACCAAATCACAGAGAAAGGAAACTACTAAACAGGGAAAGGGAAGAAGATCTAAACTACACAGGAAAGGTGAATGGGCAATTAGAAAGATGAGTCCATATTCATATTTGTGATTTTAATGCCATGGACCAATATGTAGCAAATAATCTCAATCTTGTAACCTGTGTGTTTTGGAACATAAATGAAATAATATTAATTGATAATGAAGACATTGTATTATATAAGCAAAGATGGCCAGCCAAACTAGTGGAGACACATGAACTATGGACCTATGGCTGAGAAGCCCCCATGGGCCCTCATCCAGAGACAGATGGAAGCAGATGCAGAGATTCATGGCCGAGTGCCAGGCAGAGCTCCAGGAGTTCAACAAATTCACACCTTCATTGAGGACAGGTATAGAATGCTGCACTCAAATTTTTGATGTTCCCATTCTTTTCAAAAAATTTCAAGTGTAAGATGAAGGTGGTGCTCAATACAAAATGTAATTCAAATAAAAAGACACCTGGGACTTTAATTCCATCTTTGTGTGTCTGAACCCAGCTTTCTGGGAGAGTATATAATGCATTTCCTAATGTCCACAATCCTGTAATATAAGGAATTCCACCCTGGCTTGTGATCCATGATGATGAATATTCCCCCATGTTATAGACATTGAAAGGAAATAACTTTTGAACCACAATGGCATACAGTTTGCATTCATAATTTTGCCTGACATAAAAGGTGATGCATATTTGCTTGTAGTTATTATAATATAAAATATGACATACGTACATTCTCAGTGGCCCATTTTCTCCTATTAATTTTAAATCATCAGCTGCTATGATGCTGCTAAGGTACAGGGTGCGAAATTCCCCTGAAAACTCAACTACTTCCACTTCAGAAGAAGATACCTCTTCAGGGCCAACAAAGGCAATGACAGCAGATAACAACAGAAACTTCATTTCGCTACTTTTTGTTTTTCACATTCTTAAGGAATTTTTCAGTAGTTAAGAAGTAGGACAGGATATAAATTAAAACACATTTCATGTATTTCCCTTACTGAATCAAATGCAATATTAAGTGTGATTCATTCTGGAGGCTTTATAGATTTTTCTCAATGTGCTTTGTGTGGCAGATAGTTCAGGACTTAGATTGACATTGCTCTATGTTGCCAATGACATTTTCATTGACAGAAAGTTACCATGGTGTGGTTTAGCCAACATCAAATTGAAAAATTTTTTTTATTCCTCTCTCATACATTATATCCAGACTGCATGCAGTTTCCTCTCCCTCCTCTCCTCACAGCCCCTTTCCACCACCTGCATTCTCCTTCAGATCCACTCCTCCTCAGTTTCCCTTCATAAAAGAGTTCTCCCAGGGATATCAACCAAACAGGGCATAACAAATTACAATAAGACTAAGTACAAACACTCATATTAAGGCTGGATGAGGCAATCTAGTAGGAAGAAGAGTTCCAGGTGCAAGCAAAAGAGTCAGAGACACCCCTACTCCCATTGTTAGGAATACTACAACAACATCAAGCTACACAACCATAACATATGCAGAAGTCCTAGGTCAGACCCATGCAGACTCGTTGTTTGTCAGTTCAGTCTCTTTGAGCTCATATGAGCCTGCCTCATTTAGATAATTCTGTGGGCTATGTTCTAGTGTCTTCAATCCATCTGGATCCTACAATCCATACTACCCCCACTTCTGTGAGGTTCCCTGAGATGCACCTGATATTTGGATGTAGTTCTATGCATATGCTTCCATTAGTTATTGGATGAAGCCTTTCTGATGACAATTATGCTAGGCTTTGGCCTAGAAGTATAGCAGAATGTCATTATGAATCATTTGATTGATTTTTTCAGATATTTTAATCCTATAACAAGTGATCTCTAACTATAAAAAATATACTCTAAAATAAGCATATATATTCCAAAAAATGCCTTCCAATCTTCATATGTGAACATGTCCTGGCACACACACACACTCACACAGACACACACACACACACACACACACACACATGCATGAACCATAATTTTCAAAATTCACACTAAATAAATGTAATGTTACAAAATTTACTTCTATGATTGTAACCTTTGATAGTAAAGTGATTAGCTGCAGGTGTAAAAAGGGAATGGCCTCTTGTAGAGCTAATTCTAATCATTGGGTGCCAGATGTAGAAGGACTTCTAATTGGTCTTAGTAATAAAAACCCTGAGTCAGATATAGGGGTAAATGCTGAAAGATCAGAGAGAAAAAGGCGCAAACCACAGCCACTTCTTACCTCTACTGAATCTTTAGACCTACAAAAGCCAAGCTCCTATCTCCACCTCACTTTATCACTTCTTCTCCCAGCCCAGCCATATCACTTCCTGTTTCCTCCTCCCAAGCGCTGGGATTAAAGGTGTGTGCCACCACCGCCTGCACTCTAGTGGCTAGGTCCTTACTCTGATCTCCAGACAAGCTTTATTTGTTGGAGCACAAACAAAATATGGCCACAATCTCTTAATATTATATTTATTAAAAAATGCTAGTGATGTTTCAAAGTATAAACATTAATTTTATGTTGACCAGATCAGAAAAGTTCGCAATAGGACAGCTAAACTAGAATGAACATGGTGGCATACACCTTTAACCCCAGAATTTGGGAGGCAGAGGCAGCCAAATCTCTATGAGTTTGAGGCCAGTTTGGTCTACATGTTGAGTTCCAGGAAAGCCAGAGCTACATAATACATAAGTGTGACATAATACGTAAGTATTTTTAAACTAATCACTTTCATGTTGTTTACTACAATCTTAGAAATTAATAAGACTTTTCCCTCTCCAAATATCAGACAATCTAAATTGTCATAAATCAATATCTTTCTAAATTAAACTTTGTCATTTTTACTTATTTGTTTTACAATCTAGCATCACTTTTTTCACATGGCTCAACTGCTGAAAAATACTCTGAATATTGTGCTGCACTGAATATAATTATGTGGTATAATAAGTCAGCATGCAGAGGTAGGGATGAAAAAGTCTCATCATTCTTGTGTGCATAATTTCTGTTGGAGAGAACAGCAGAATACTTGGCATTGTACCATGGAAATACTAAGTAGTGTTGGCAGTAGTACTTCTCCTTCTCTTCCTTACCACCAAACTGACAAATTCAGTGCACTTAAATATTCAAGAACAATTAAGCTTTTGGAGTATGAAACAGAGTTCTTTATTTTTATAGTCTTGTTTATCACAGAGTAAAGATTCATGCTTTGAAGAATCCAGGATTTAATTAATTTTCAATATTGCCTTTGCCTTGGCACATATTAATCATTTGGCTTTCAAAAATTATAGACCTGTTTATATGTGGGTAAAGGAAAAGCTGCCTAGAATAGGCCAAACCACACACAAACTAGTGAACCTCTTTGCTACTCTTAGGATAGCCTTGCAGAGGATTATGTTTTATGAGGGCTTGAAGGTTTTTGACCACCTTCTTCAAGTTCAAGGGTACAAAATAATGAATCAATTTTGGACAACAATGAAGCAAAATTCATCTCCATTCCTTTTAGGGGAACAGTGCTATGATAATCTTCATTTTGAGTTAAACTTAGTGTTTATTTATATTAGAAGAGAATTTTTGGAACATGTTTACTTATTTACTAGCCAGATATCCTCTACCTCATAATTGAGAGTGATGAAAAAATACAACAAATGCAAATTCTAAGTCCTTGGTTCATGGATTTAATGGCAGAGTTCAGGATTTTGATACCTAATTTGATTTTCCAATTCTCCTATGGTATGGACTGCACAAGTTCTGTTATTACCATAAACAAATCAAGAGTTTTATGATCCACACAAATGAGCAAACTGTGACATAAGGAAATAATCTAGTAAGATATAACAGAGTACATTTGAAACAATTCCAGGTTTCACTTTGTATGCCTCTATGTTTCTAGCTATTTTCATTTAACTACAATGAGTCTATAGATAAAGCTAAAGTTACATCAAATTCACACAAATTTTGTGCATGAAATAAAAACAAATAAAATGAAACATATAAGTTTTATGTAACTTAAATTTAACAAGGATAATTAGCCAAACAGAGTATATATTTTTAGCAGTTGGAAACTTTATGTTCTTTCTGAAGTTATGTACAGGGAATTTATTTTACAATTTACTGTAAAAGATAATTAAAAGCTTCTTTTTCATCTTCTTCCTTCAGAAATCCATCTAAGCATTTTGTTCTTTTTGGTCCTGTTTGATTATCTAGCAAGTGTTCACTTTGTTTTGGTGACAAATAATCAGTGAAAACATGTCAAGAATCAGAGTGAGGGGAAAGCAAGATGCATTTAAAGAACTAATTTTTCAGTTGTCTAATTACTGGATCCTTTACTTTTTTGTCAGTTACTTTTCTTGAAGCAGTACTGAGAAAAATATTCATGCTGGTTCTTCCTAAATGTGTCATAACAGCAAAGAGAAAATTTCAATTTTTTCTTCTAGACATATTTAAATTGTTTTCAGTGTAATAAAACCTTATTCTTTGGGAGGCTTATAATTCAAAACACAGAGAAAAGTTTAAACTGTATAGAAGGAAACAATGCAGAACAGGAGGAAAGGAAGTATGGCATGGGAGTATATTTTCAAATCTGAAATGAGATTATTTTGAATTGTCTGCAGTGAGTACTGACACCTTGCAATGAACTCTAGTAAGGTCAGAAGAGCAAACAGACTTCACAAAATGTGGTCCCTGAATTTCTCCCTTAAGAAGTGTGTATATTTCTTCCCTTGAAGAAAGTGTGTATATTTATAAAAAGCTCTGATTTATATGAGATAATGAACTGCCAACAAAGAAGGCAGAATATCCATTCTAAAGAAAAAAAGAAAGATGCTTTGACTTTCAAATTTAGACACCATTGTTGTGTCACAGTGAACAGTTTTTTGTAGTATTAAACACGTATATATTTTTTTTCTGGAAGCTCTACTATACAATGTGGTAGTAACTAAACATATGGTGGCTATTTAAATATTAAGTAAATAAAACATTCATTTCCACAGTTGCACTAGGCACATTGCAAGTGCTCAATAGTTATTTATGGATAGTAGATGGTATGTGAACAGGACATTTAGAAAACTGAACAATTTTCTATGGAACATTCAATTTTCATAGCCTCCTTTTTGTATACATTAAAGAAGATAAACTGAGTTCCTTACTCTAAGATACATAGAGGATATGAGATTATTTGAAATACATTGAAAAATTTTTATAAATTCAGCTTATTGAAAATATATGAGAATATTTTTACAATGTAAGAACAAATAATAAATCATAAAAGAGTTAGAGAATTATAAATTAGAAATTAAATTTTGGAGAAATATATCTGTTTACATTTAAGTATAAACCATAGCCCTGTAAGACTACAATATGAAACTATGTATAAGACATGCTCTGGGGTCACAAGAGTTGAGCAGCTGAGGCAGAAGGATTGCATAAGTTTGAGGCCATTTTGCACTATGTAGAGAATCTAAGGTCAGCCAAAGATACATAGCAAGACATAGTATGAAAAGGTTTAGAAAATGCAAATATACATTTTTATCAGATGTTAAAATACACAGGTTATTAATAGAAGTTCTAACTTAATGGCATTAAGGCAGATAGTCTTCAACTAATTGTAACTTCCTGTAAGATTAGTCACAGCATTAGTGTACTTGAGATTGTATTGGACATAATCGTTGTAATGGGAACATTCCTGGTTTGATTGCTGTTGAAAGGGATTGAGGGCAAGAACAAGGAAAGTTTAGTAGTATTTGTACAATGAATACACATTTCTGTAAGAAAGTGATTTTAATTTTACTTTTAATCAATGAATTTATATTTTTAGCTAAAATTCCTCATACATATATATTGCAGCACACTAGAAGATGGCATTAAAGAACCCTTGCTCTGGAATAGCTCCATGTTAAGAGTTATATCTCAAATTTTCCTTCTTTGGCTGGATAACAGGAAACAAGCCACATTATTCATGATATTTTGATGGAGCTTTTCAAAAAGATTGAGATAGTCTTTTTCAGCCATGCCGTTTGTACTTTACATGGAAAAGGCTTTGTGTAAGCAATACATTATAAGATATTTGATATTAATCTAATTCTTACAGCAATTTACAATCAACTAAAAAGTTCTTGCTAGCATTTCAAAGTCTTTCAGAAGAGCCATGTGTTATCACTGATCCATACTCAACCCGATTGCCTTTGCTTGAGTTCCTGAGGAAAGAGCTGAGGTCTTCTGGCAAACTGCAGTGTTTATATAATGAAACAGTGCCTTCATATTACTTGATTTCATTTGATCAGCCTGGAAACTCTATGGGAAATGTACTGTTATTCAGGATATGTAGATATGATACTAAGACCTATCCTAAAGTTAACAGTAAATTACAAGAGTAGAAGTGAAGCCACGTTCTACATGCTTCTGATGCACTGGACCTAATCACTGCATTCTACTCTTCCCTTCACCATGGCAACAGGAGAAGACATATGGTTTTAAAACATGCTTTCTTATGGACCTATTACTTGTATTCTGATATTATCCTAAATTTTCTGTTACCGTAAAGCATACACAAAGTGGAAAATATTAAAATCATCTTATTTAATAGACATATATATGAATAATGACATGATAAATACACATATACACTATAAATATAACATGTTCTACATAAACATTTAGTAATATACACAAATTTCAAATGAAAAAAAATTAACTATACAATGTGAACCTGTTTAAATAAAAGAAATAATATAAAATATAGTTTATTTATGAAAGAAAATACACAAAAATACTTTATGAATAGTGAGACAAGTGATATTTTTGTTTATAAGGAATGATATAAGTATTTAAATGCACCATGAAAGTTACTTATACAATTCATTGGACTTAATATCTCATCGGCATTTTCTCCAATGTATTTTGTTTTATTTTTATGACATATTTTCTTACTATTTATTTAGTTAATCTAAGTATATGTGCGTGACTGAGTATGTATATACTTCAAAAGCACAGAGGGTGCTGGATCCCTTGGAACTAGAGTTACAGGCTGTTGTGAGCCTAATGATGTAGCTGTTGGGAACTGAACCAAAGTCCTTAGCAAGAGCAGTACATTCTCTTAACTGCTGAGTAATCTCTCCCGTCTAGAACATATGCATTTTAAAAGAAAATATTATCAGATAAATAGAAGTACATCTTGTTCTCCTCTCCATTTCTTACCTGCAGCACTTCCCAGATATCCTACATCCAACCCGTCCCTATAGTTTAAATGAAAAAAAATCTAAACAAAATAGTCATAAGACTACTGTTTCACATTTGTTTCAAATAACTTAATAGACAAAAATTTTAATTGGCAGAAAGACTGCTAAAAGACAGAAAATCAGGGAATTTGCTGTGAGATTGTGTCTCCTAGTAATATCATAAGCTATACTCCAAAAACTTCAACACATGGCTTCCCAAATGTGAACTGAATAAGGATGATGACAATGAACATGACAAAATGGATGGAGATAAGCCCATGAGTCCCCAACTATACACAAAGAACTATATGCACCAGAGGAAAGCTGGGAGTGAGAGAGGTGATCATCGTTAGGGAAGATCAGACTAATTGGTTGTCTAGTGACAAATGACCAGCCCTGAAAACATACATATGATAGCATTATAGGGACTGAAAGTCTATATTTAGAAACATATATGTGTGTGTGTATATGTATGTGCAATAACTATTAATGAAAAAAGGAGACCAAATGTAAGCAGAGCTGCAAGAGGTTTATGGGAGGGTTTGAAGGGAGAACTGTGACTAAACTGTAACCTCAAAACTTAAAAAATTTTAGCTAATGCACAAAAATGTTAAAGCAGTACATACTAATGTAGAAGCATGCACACATGTACACATTGTGTAATGGTAAATTATATGCATCAATAACTTCAGACATACATCAATAACTTCGGACAATTTTTCATTTCTTTGAGATAAAATATTTTGTCTTCTAGTTTATTGTGATATGCAGATTATAGTTGTTAATTGTAATCACAATTCTTTTCAATAGTTTTTAGAGATTCTTGCTCCAATCTAAATATGACTTAGTATCCATTGATTAAATATTCATCATTCACCTAACTCCTTATATAATTAGTATGAACCACCATTGTGGTCTCAATGTCTGTGAGATAAACTTTCATAGATCCAACATATTTGTGGGTTCATCTGGTATTCAGCTTTATGTGTGTGACTAACTTATTTAATTGAACATAATCATTTTTAATTCCACTCACATTGATGCAAATAACAGGGATAATTTTTGTTGTATGACAGAACAGCAACACCTGTATCTGTGATATATTTTTTATTCACTTAGCAATGATGAACACTTAAATTGTTTACATTTCTCAGATTCTTACCATGATTTGTCAGAGATTTCCTTTTCTTTGGATCTGTATCAAGTATTAGGGTTATATGATCATGTGGAAGTTTTAGTTTTAATTTATTTGAGTAACCTCCAAAGTGCTTTCCATAATGGCTATACTAGTTTACATTGTCAACAACATTGTACAAGTGTTGCCTTTTCTCCACACACATCCTTGTCAACACCTGTTATTGTTAGTTTTATTTCTTATAACAGTCATTCTTACTAAGGTTAGATGTTATATTATTGTGGATTAGCATACTATTTCTCTTATGATAGTGATGATCACTTTTTAATGTTCCTGTAGGCTACTTGTATAACTTATTTTGGTAAATGTGTATTTAGGTGTATTACCTATTTCTAATTGGTTTTGGATTTTTGTTATTGATGGTGGTTTTCCTATTGAGAGCTCTAAGTTACTTTATATTCTGGTTATCAAGGCTTGGGTAGAAATAAACATTGCAAATATCTACTTTGTAGGTTATCTGTATACTCTTTGTAGGTAATCTGTGTATCTGTTTCCTTTGTCATTCAGTAGCTTTTTATAAAGTTCTATATGGCCTCATTTGTCTTTAATTTTTTATTATATTTTTGTACATTTGGGTTTTTTAAAATTGGTTTGTGCTACATTTTCCTATTTTTTTATTCTAGAGTTTTATAGTATTAAGCATTACATTTAGATCTTTAATCCATTTATGTTTATTTTAACTGGGGAGAGATAGAAATCTGATTTCATTATTTAGTGCACATATGACCAGTTTTCCCAGTAACATTTATCCTCTTTTCAATGAGTTTTATTAGTTTCTTTGTTGAAAATCAGCTACAGATATATAAATTAACTTCTGAGCTCTCTATTCCATTGCATATGTCTATGAGTCTTTTATTGTGCTTCCCTGATTTCTAAAGTTTTATAAAATATTTTTCAGTCAGGCAATGTAATGTTTCCAGCTTTGCTCCTTTTTTCTTATTCTTTTTTATTGAGTATGTTCCTTTTTTTTCTTTCTTTTTTTATTAAGGAATTTTTTATTCATTTTATATACCAATCACAAATCCCCCTCTCCTCACTCCTCCTGCCCTCCTGCCTTCCCCTTCCAACTCCCTTCCCCAGTTCTCTCCTCCAACAAGGCAAGGTCTCCCATGGGGAGTCCACAGAGCCTGGTACATTCAGTAGAGGCAGGCCCAAGCCCGTCCCCCTGCATCAAGGCTGTGCAAGGTGCTCTCTTTATTGATAATGCCCCTAGCTTGTCAGGATCATTTTCTCATTCCATTTAAATTCATAAATTCTTCTTTATTGTTGTCATTAGTATATTAACACTGATTGGATTGAATTTGTAAATTGTTTTAGGTAGTATGGGTAGCTTAAGTGTATCACTTCTTCCAAGCTACAACCACCTGACACATTCTGACTTTTGTGTGTCATTTTTAACTATCCTCCATAAGATTTTAAAAATTTCATTGTAGAAATCTTTCACTTATTTCTCTAAACTTATTCTAGGCCTTCTATTTTTCTGGCTACCTTAAATGTTATTTATCAAGAAAAAATTCTTGATTTCTACTTCAGATAATTTGTTACTTGTTTTGAGCAATGAAATGAATTGTGATTCTTTTTTTTAAGATTTTTATTTAATTTTTTTTATATAATATATTTTGACCATGTCACTTCCACTTCACCAACTCCTTCTAGAACCTTCTTACTTTCTTATCCACCTAACTTCATGTTCTTTCTTCTCACATCTCTAAATAAAGAAAAAAGGGAACAAAACAGGAATACAACAAAAAAACGGCAGTCAAAACAGTCAAACAAACTTAAAAAATGTTAAGACAAAAAATAATTGCAACACAAAAAAATGAACAAAAACCAAACAAACAAACAAATACAATGTCTGTTTTGTGCAGTCCAACTATTCCTGGCCACGGAGCCTGCCCAGGCCTGTGACTGACAGACATAATAACAATGCATTGGAGAAGACAGATCTTTTATTTCCCAGTGGGTATCCAGCACAAACAGCTTCTTGGTCAGGGGTGGGACTTCATGTCTACTTCTTCTCTTGCTGGGATTTTGTCTGATGTGAACCTCTGCAACTCTATTGAATGCTGTCACAGTCTCTGTGAGTTCATGTATATACCAGTCCTGATGCATCTAGAAGATACAGTTTTCTTGGCTTCATCTGCCACTTTTGGCTCATTCAACTGTTTTGCCTTCTTTTCAACATGGAGCCTGACCCTTGAGGAGAGGGATCTGATAAAGGTGAATGTCCCCACATCTCTTAGTCTCTGCATAATGTTCTACTGCTGCCTGAGGAACCATCCTCTAGCAGCACAGAGCTCAAAGGGGATCCATGGAGTCAGGGTACTAAGACGTTTTTACATGAGGGGGTAAGGGAAAAGATACTCACATGGTCTTGATGGTTTTCTTTTGACTTTTTCTTTATTTTTGTTCTATATTCTTACTCTATTTTTTTCTGGTAACTATCTTCTCTCATTCTTGATATTTTCCTTCTAACTCACTTTATTTTTCCCTTACAGCTTATATACCCCAGCAAAATGTTTCAAGCAATATAAAAATTACAATGTGGTTACATTCTATTTTTCAAGTGAATGATTACAATGAATACAAGTAAAAAACAGCATGTTTTCCATATTCCTTACATTATTAAACATTTTATATACTACAGGTGAAAGACAAGTTCTCCCAAGAACTCCCATACATTCTTGTCTAAGCAACATTTTATAGATTAACAGAATGTAGGCAAGCGAGGTATTTTTCTCAGCCAGTTTTTTTTTGTTGTTGTTGTTTTTGTTTTTGTGGTAGCCTGCATTTTACAGTCACAAAGGAAGGACCAATCATTTTATTATTTATCTCAAAAAGTAATCTTATAAGAAATCTTAGAAGAATCACAAATCTAAACTTTTGTATATGAAAAAGAATCAGTAAGCTCTATTTTAAATCCTCAGGTGCATAGCCACTCATCAACAGATTTTATATCAGAAAGCTGAGGGCAGAAATGATCACAAGGAGTTAATAATCACATGCTATTGACAAGGCTATGGGCTGTTCTCCATACTATAATAGTAAGGATTTTCATTTGAGGAAGACATAACTAACATGTCATCAAATATGGAGAAATGGAGCTAGTGTACAAATAGAAGCTCCCAACCCTACTGACTAGCATTCATAGATCTGGAAGGTATTTTACCTGTTTCTGAAAGAGAAGAGTACACATCAGTTTCATCCAGCAACAAACTCTGAAACCTGTAACAGAGACTTGTCTGCAGGATTGAGTAGATATAATAAATTAATATTGTATGATTGAGATACATTATATATAATGCATATATGTGTATATATGTATATAAATAGTATATATAGAGAGATAAAAATTTTCACACATTGAAGAAAACATTCCAAAATTCCAAAATTTCAAAATTTTACTACAATAAAAATATGACCTAGAACAGTAGATCATTTTTCAGTGACAGGATCCTAAGGGAGATGACCAGGAGATAAGAAAATAAAGATAAGAAAGCTGGGTCAGGATATATTGCACAATCCATGTCTTATGCTAATCAAGACTATTAAGAATTTCAGCATCTTATATATAGTTTTTAGGGAAGAAATGGGACAGAGTTAACAGAAAACTATCAAACAATTGGACAAAGTCAGCACAAAGCTAATCAAGTAGTCTTGCACAAAAGGAACCCAGGATATCTCAAGTCACCCACAGTCTGAACACATAGTGGCCTTGGAAGTGATAATCATATCCCTTTAGGGTAGAAAAAATTGAGTTGTCAACATGAACACTTGGCTCCCAAGGGATCTAGCCCCAGACCATTACTGCCTTTGCCAAGTATGTTCCTAGATTTAGACAAAGAAGTATGTATGTTATTACTCCATACATGCAGGGCCTCAGGAGAAGTCCCTCAAGGCCTTGGCTCCAGCCCCAGACTGAACCTTGCCAAGTATGGCCCTGGGCAACGACACAGAACTAAGTTCCCTTTGTCCTTTCATCAGGGCCTCTAAAAAGTCCATGCATCAGCTTAGCTCTTGGCACAAATAGAAATAATAAATACTTTCAGCAAATTAATGGAGTGCAAAATCAGAATTCTGTAATTAAAATGTTATTAGGTGTCATTTTATTTCTATATTTCTTTAGCAAAAAAAAAATAGTAATTGGTTTTCCTCTAGGCTCATAGCCTATCTAGTATTAGGATCTTGGCCACCAAAGAAGTATAAATCATGGGTTCCATCTCATGAAGTGGGCCTTAAATCAAATCAGAAAGTGGTTGGTTGTTCTCACATCTTTTGTGCCACAATTGTACCAGCATATCATGAAGGCAGGTCATTGTAATAGATCTCAGACATTCCATGTGGGTTACTGTTTACCTTTCTCTTCTGTTTGTGTGCAGTATACCTTCCAGTACCATGAACACCAGTTAGTAGGGGTAAAGAAGAGTCTAGTTATGGTTTGGAAATTTATAGCTGTAAGTGTTTACATTGAAAAACAAAAAGAACACAAACAAATGAGTTAACAGTGCAACTGGATATGTAGCATGAAGTCCTGTGGGGATGAAAGTGGTAAGATTTATCTGGGAACACTAGTAAGTGGAGAATAGGTTGCTTGGAGGTTGTATGGAGTATTCCTACCTTAGTCATGGGAGATGGAAGATCATGGATGAGCTAGGAAACCTGAAAGCACTTTGAGGTGGAATCTAAAAGAGCTAGGAAATCTATAGGGTGAGGCTGTGTTACTCCTTACCCCATGGCTCACAGAAGGAAATTCCTACTTGATGGGCAAGAAGAAGAGTTTCCAGAGGACCCAGGGTGGTTTCTGTAGGGAGGAGAAAGACCTCTTTGAAGGTATGGGGAAGAAAAGTCCTTGAGAATCCAGTTCTAAGGGATGTGAAGGATCAGGCCAACTTGGCAGCATTGATATTACAAGACCTGCAAGAGTAAGGTGGGCTTCACACTTTTCTACGTATAAGTTTATGTGATCAGCATGCAGTTGCTACATTACCTGTTTTCAAATTTGAATTTGCTTAATTAATTTCTTTGGCCCACCTTTTCTACTGAGAACATACAGCTATATATTGAAAAAGGCAGTAAAGTAGAGAGTCTCTTTAAGACTCAAAAGAGAAAATTTTCAGCCTTTTCATATAGAATATAATATTAGCTGCTATTCTTATGAGATTGTTTCCCAATCAGTTGATATGAGCATCACATCCATTAATTAATTTGTGTTAATTTGTATTGGACAATTATTGTATAATATAGAATTATCCTCTTCAATTATTGTAAATAATCTTCTAAGTGTGATATTATCTTTGGTTTTCTAGCATTTTATTGAGGGCTTTCATACATATATTCATAGAGGATATGGTCTGCATCTCCCTATTTTTTGCTCTGTCTTCATTTAATTTTGATATAATGATATGATAAAGGTATATTAGCATTTGATATAATATTAGCTTTGTGATATGTGTGTGGAAAAATATATTCCTCTTCTAGATTTTAGAATAACCAAAGCATAACCAGTAGCATTACTTTACTTATTTGTTGGAATTCAGCAATACAGCCATGTGGTCCAGGCCTTTTCTTAAATTGGAAACTTTTTCATACTGATTCAATCTGATTGATAGTTATTGAGCTGTTCACATTCTCTGTTTATTTTTTAATCAAATCTGGTAAGTAGCATTGAGCTAAAAAATTGTTAGTTGTTTTTCTTGGTTCTTAAACTTGTAGGTGGGCCTCCCAAAAACTCCACTCTCCTGGGAGACAGAGCCTGCCAGTGCTGATTGGGACCAAGAGGTGAGTATCCCCTTAGAGGAACACCCCAGCCTCTTGACTCTGGGTCCATGGCCACAGCCCTGTGCCCCCACACCACCACCCATTGCAGTCCCAGTTTCAGGCCAGGAGGCAGGTCTCCTGCAGACAGCTTAGACCAACACCATCCCCCCACCAAACCCTGTAACCCTGAAACCCTGCCTCCTGCAAACTCCACTCTCCTGGGAGACAGAGCTGGCCAGTGCTGATTGGGACCAAGAGGGGAGTATCCCCTTAGAGGAACACGCCAGCCTCTCGGCTCTGGGTCTAGGGCCACAGCCCTGGGCCCCTGCACCATCACCCATTGCAGTCCCAGTTTCAGGCCAGTAGGCAGGTCTCCTGCAGACAGCTTAGACCAACACCATCCCCTGACCAAATCCTGTAACCCTGAAACCCCGCCTCCCCCAAACTCCACTCTCCTGGGAGACAGAGCCAGGAGGTGCTGATTGGGACCAAGAGAGCCCAG
>LZPO01087156.1:450530-474631 GCA_001675575.1 Neotoma lepida
ATGGGAAACCTTGCCTTGTTGGAGGAGGGAATGTGGGGTGGGTTTGGAGGTGGAAGGCAGGAGGGTTGAGAGGAGTGAGGAGAGGGGGATCTGTGCTTGGTATGTAAAATGAATAGAAAATCTTTTAATAAAAACAGTTTGATCAAAAAATTATATCTTCGGCCGGGCAGTGGTGGCGCACGCCTTTAATCCCAGCACTCGGGAGGCAGAGGCAGGCGGATCTCTGTGAGTTTGGGGCCAGGATCGTCTACAGAGTGAGTTCCAGGACAGCCAGGGCTACACAGAGAAATTCTGTCTCAAAAAAAAAAAAAAAAAAGAAAAAATTATATCTTCATTTGTTATTATAAAAACAAGATTATCACATCTTGACAAAAAATATTCTCTGGAATTCATATATTGAAAATACATGTACATGTCAGAATGATACATAAAATTTATAGTTAAAAATGATTATTTCTGATTACTGCTTTGTGTATGTTTTATTCCTCCGACATTTTCCTTCCTTTTATTCTTATTTTATTTTTTTCTAAAAATAAGTAATAAGGCTGATGGATAGCTCAGGCAATAGTCATTTGTCTTCAAGACAGATGGCACATGTTCAAACTCTGAGACCCCACATNGTGGAAGGATAGAACAGACTCCTGAAAGCAACCCTCTGACCACCTCATGGTACATATGCTCATGGGAGCACATAAAACACACTCATACAAACACACACACACTACATGTAATTAAGAAAAGCAGAAACAGTTACAAACTTTTAGAGTCACTACATAGTTATAAGAAAAAGAATATAACTTTAGTATTTGTATTAAAAACTATATAATGAATCAGCATATGATACTGATCTTTCAGGAGCCACTGAATTATTATTTTAGTTATATTTTAGTGCATGTCTTCATTTTATTGTCTTCTGAATACAGTAATGGTACAATAAATTCCAAAACTGAATGAAATATTTAGAAAAACCCCTAATATAATCCCTAAAAACAAGGAGAAAATAGCTGAAAACACTAGTTTTTCAAAGTTCTAATATGCTAAATGGACATAACGTTGTTTTTCCCTGAAATATTTTTAAGAGACATAGAATTATAATTTGAGTGTTTTATATCACAACTAGAAGTTTTGTAAAGAGTGTGACTCACCATAAATAAATTAATGTTACACTTCAAACAAATGATTGTATGAGTTAAGAATTGATTTAAAATAAGTCTATTATGAAAATAACAATGTGCAAATTGAAGGACATGTGTTGTATGTGAAATGTTTAAAGTTACAGCTTTAGGTAAATATTAAGGATTATATATTTTAATTGTATAAAACAATATCATGTGGGAAATATCTCAAGAATGTCATTGAAAATTTGAATTCTAGTATCTTTTATCACTGAACTATAAGATTGTCTCCAGAAGATTACTGATTTTTGTACTTTTATACACATATACATAGAAATGAAGCCAATGTCAAATACATTTTAATTGTAAAAGGATATACTTCATACATACAGATAAGTGAAGCTCTCACCTCTCATCAATAGGCCTCTCTTTGTAAAAGTTGGAGATCATTACAGAAAAACACAACCAATCAAAATGAAGAGTTCTTGAGCCCAGTCTTCACTGATAAACCAACAACTTAATTCCTTCACCTAATGCTCATGGAAAATTGCAGAAGAGGGAGAAATAGACTGAAAAAGCCAGAAGAACAGGATATTTGCTGTGAATTTTTGTATCCTAGATATGCATGAGATGCTACAACCATGACATCTCAAAACATGATTGCCTAAACAAGACCTGAACAACAATGACACTAATAGACATGCTAATGTGGAAGCAGGAATGTCCATGAGGCCTCAACTCCACAGAAGGAACTATATGAAGTCAAGGAATGCTGTCAGAGGAAGAAATTAGTTATCCATTACCAAATGTTCATCCCTGAAAACATATATACAAGTAACATGCAGGATAAATAGACATAAATATTTAGGCATACACACACACACATGCACACACACATGCACACACACACACACACACATATATGCACACACACATACATATGAAAAAAGAGGCCATGTATTTCAAAGAAAGCAAAAGGTTTACATGGGAGGGGCGGAATTGAAGAAATAAAAGACAGAAAATGATGTAACTATATTATAGTCTCAAAAATAGAAAATAAAATAAAATAAAATGAATTACAAATTATCTAGAATCCAAACTGGAAATTCAACTTAATTTGAAACATACATATACAACAATGAAAATAACTGAAATGTTGTTTATAACACCTGCAAAGATTTGTGGTGATATTTTATTTGTCTTCCCTAATAAAATTTATCTGAGGGTCAGAGGAAAAACGGGGCTGCCAGCCACTAGTAGAAAAACAATAGCCATGCAAGTTAGCACACGCCCTTAATCCATTTGGTTCTCTGTGACTCCAAGGTCACATGGGGAACTAGCAGTAGGAGGTGGTGGCACACGCCTTTAATCCCAGCATCAACCTTAGAGTTCTGAAGATCCATGCAGACAAGGCAGGAAGTGATGTAGCTTGGTGTGGATAGGAAATTAGTTAGCAGATGAACAGGCATAAAAAGCCAGGTTAGACCGGAAGTCTCTCTCTTTCCTCCGCTTCGCTCCTGGGAAGTTGAGGCAGTGTTGGTGAGGTGAGGCGAGTGGTGGCTTGCTCCTAATTCCTCTGATCTCTGTCAGATTTTCGCCCTTATTTCTTGTTCTGCGTGTTTATTAATAAGACTGGTTAGAAGTTCTTCTTACATTTGGCGCCCAATGTGGCTAGAACTCATTAAAAGCCGTTTGTGGCCATAAAGGCCGGGGGTTACAGGCCCGGCCTAGGGTTACAGGCCCTCCGGCTTGGCGGGAGCTACAAGTGGTAGCGGCTGCAGGCGGCCAGATCTACAAGCTGTTTTGGCTGCACGTGGCCAAAGCTACAAAGATTAGCTTACTACACCATATTAAGAAGTAGTCACATAATGAATGTTCCAATGTTTATTCAATGATGAACACATTACAATCAAAATTCATATATGCTTATATAAATAAATATAGTATTTATTTCTAGGTAGAAGGTGTAGAGGACTGTGGGAGAATTAAATGGGGCATTTAGCATCTTCAGAGTGCACTATTTCAAACTTTCAATGTGATATTAAGACTATTTCTTAAGTTATGGTTTATTCAGTTTTCAATATTTTTCTTGCAATGGATATCAATATAAAAATCAACATTAGTAATTCTGGATAATATTATCATTTACTTCAAACTTTTAACATGTTTTTTTTTTAAAAGCAGAGAAATAGTAGTGGGAGAAATCAAAGCAGACACATATTCTGTGAGTGCCCCAAGTAAAAGACAAAGAATGTTCAAAGGTAATGTTAATTGTGAAAAGATGACTAAACATGAAATCCTTATAATCCAAATCCCTCATGTCTGTTGCATATCTTCTCACAAAACATTTCAAAAAAATAAGAAGGGAAATAGAGAAATCAAATTTACCCTGAGACAAAAACCTTAAAATAAATATGTATTCATGGTAGATTAGAGCACCAATTGAAAGAAATTTCATAAAAGTGTATGTATTGGTTCACGAGCCAATCTTGTGATATAATTCTTTGAGAAGAAAGGACACAAGGGCATAAAAAGAAAGAGAGAATTTCTGTGAAATGTACAATATAAAATGTAAAATTTTTGGAAATATCCCAAGAGGAAAAGTAAGAAGTTCACAAAACTCTTGCATTCACTACTTCAACTCTTAAAAAACAAACAAGTAAGCAAGAAGGAAAAATTAAGTATGAGATCTCTCCAAGTTATTTGTCAATGCACTTAGTGCTATAAACTTTCCCTTTAGCATCACTTTCTGTCTTATATATTTGAATATGTTGTGCATTCATTTTCATTGAATTCTAGAAAGACTTTATTTTTTCCTTTATTTTTCCCTTGACACAGTAGTTAAGTCTGTAGAGAGCTGTTCAGTTGCCATGAGTTTGTAGGCTTTCTGTTGTTTGTATTTTTGTAGAAATTCAGCTTTAATCTATGGATAGGATGAAGTTATTTCAATTTTTGTTGCTAACTTCTACAGCCACTGTGAAAATCAATAAGAAAATTCTTCAGAAAATTGAGGATCAATCTATGTCAGGAACCAGCTATACCACTCTTGGGCAAATATCCAAAGGACTCTCCATCCTATGACAAGGATACTTGCTCAATCATGTTCCTTATCACTCTCTTCATAATAGCTAGAAATTATAAAACAATCTAGATCCTTCTCAACTGAAGAATGAATGAAGAAACTATGAGACAGTTGCACAATGTAGTATTATTCAGATGTTAAAAAAATGAAATCAGGAAATTCTCTGATGGAACTAAACAAAAAAATAATTCTGAGTGTTGTGACCCAGATTTGTAAAGACAAATAAGGTATATAGTTGCTCATATGTGGATATTAGCTTTGAAGTCAGTGAAAACCAAGCTTCAGTCTATAGAAGCACAGAAGTTAGGCATAGATTAAGGGACTGGTGAGATAGGGAGCTAGATCTCCCTAAGAAGGAGAAATAGAATAGATAGTTATGAATGGAATGGGGGAAACTTGAACAGGAGGATCAAGTAGAGATAGAAAGGTAAGAGTAGGGAGGGAATAGGGTGAGGGATGGCTCAACTTAACAGTCATTTGAGGGATAGTATGGAAAACTAACACAGTAGATGTTTCATATGTGTATATGAAGGCACTGTAAATGAAATCACCAAATAATGGGGAGGCAGATACAGATCACCAACTGGACATTTCTTATCACCAAATGAATCTTCCTGTACCAGGACTGGATTTCATCTAATTGAGTTGTTGGCATGGGTCAGTACCAGATGGAGTCCTGAAGCTGTAGGAGAACTGGAGGCACATACCCAACCATAACCCTGAAACTATCTTCAATTGATAGGCACTTGAAAATGGAACAATTTTCTTCATGGGAGTCCTACTAGTAAAACAAACCACTCTTAAGGTTAAGCCCCAAGCCCAGCAGTAGGTAGAAAACAGGAAATGAAATCANCAGCATCTTTGGAGATTTTTCGTCTCATAGTGTTACATTAGGCATATTTGTGTTTCATTTTGTTTTGTTTTTAATTTATTTCCTACCTTATAAGTCCTTTGCATACAGATTACGGCTTACGATTTTGAGTTATTATGGAATTCCTGAATATGTGAAAAAGTGTATCTCTGCATCTATATGTGTTTCTTGTCCTTATTCTTTGCCTCTTTTTCTTGTTTNGTTATTTTGTCATAATTTGATTTGTTTTTTATTCATCTTAATTTATTTTATTATTACACCTTACATGTCTGTTTTCTTTCTTTTCTACTTTTTTTATTAAGAAAATTTTTTACTCATTTTACACACCAATCAAAGATCCCCCTCTTCCCTCCTTCTGCCCCTCCAGCCTCCCCCTCCCAAACCACACCCATTCCCTCCTAGAAGAAGGTAAGGCCTCCCACGGGGAGGTACATTTACTAGAGGCAAGTCCAAGCCCCTGCCTCTGCCTCAACGGTGTGTAAGGTGTCCCATCATAGGTACTGGGCTCCAAAAAGATTGCTCATGCACCAGGGACAGATTCTGATCCTATAGCCAGGGGGCCCTTTAAGCAGATCAAGTTGCATAAATGTTTCCCTATGCTGAGGGCCTAGTCCAGTCCCAAACAGGATCCAAGCTATTGATCAAAATTTCATGGATTCCCACGAGTTTGATTTGGTTGTCTCTGCAGGTTTCCCCCTTATGATATTGATGCCCTTGCTCATAGCATCCTTCTTCTCTTGCTTGCACTGGACTCTTGGAGCTTGGCATGGTGTTTGGCTGTGGATCTCCACATCCTCTTCCATCAGTTACTGGAGAAAGGCTCTATGATGACAGTTAGGCTATTCACTGATCTGATTACTGGGGTAAACCAATTCAGGTACTCTCTCTACTATTGCACATAGTATAACCTGGAGTCATCCTTGGGTATTCCTGGGAATTTTCCTAGCATCAGGTTTCTCCCCTATCCCCCTGATGTCTCCCTCTATCATGGTATCTCTTTCATTGCTCTCACACTCCATCCCTGTTCCATCTTGATCATCCCATTCCCTTATATTTTCGTCCCCCATCCTCTCACACAGAGTCAGACCTTACTACAGGAAGGAGAAAAATATGGCAGAGGCATGATAGCTGGTAAGTGAAGCTGTATCAAATATGAAGTAGACAGTTCAGACAGGATACAAAACAATTCAAAATATGCTCTGTTTTGCTTTTAGCTAGAGGGTGTGGGCTAAAGTTTCTAAGCAGCCTCTCTTAAGAGCTGCTGGAGTAACTAGTCTGGTGTACATAGACCTGGGTTCCACANACTCACGAGTTCNCTCTTGCCTCTGGGCCTCAGNTNTTGTTTGTGTTGTGATCTGAAAGCCTGTGTCAAGTGAGTACGTGTTTGTAGAATTGGACTATGTGTGCATGAATATGNGCAAAAGTCATGGCCTATGACAGTTCAGCATAGACACTGAAAAAGTAGAGTGTTATCTAGAGTAAGATTGCCTGACTGTCACAAGAACCCTGGGTAAGACACCAATCAACATGTAATCCAGTCACCTGGTGACTCCTAATTAGGAATCCTATTGACTGTAGCATTCCTGGCTGGGGCTGGGGCTCTTTCAGTGGATAAACACCAAGCTCAGCAGTATGCTAGAACCTGGCTGTCACTTAAAACAGGAGTCACTGAGGACAAGCCACTCTCCTTTTTCTCATGGCCTGTGGCTGCTTCACCCAAGATTCCCTAGCTCAACTGGCCTTGTCCCCAGTATTCAGTGAGAAAAAATCCCTGTTTCTTATCATTTTGATGATATGTTATACCCCATCAGTTGACACTATAGTGACTGTGCTGTCATAAAAATAACCTTGCTGTGTGGAAGAGACTACATCTGTACATTTCTGTTTTTGTGTGCAGGACTTGTTGACATTGGAGAGACTTTGCAGTGTCCAGAAACCTTAGGTGCTGATGAAGTTGTGGAACTGGAAACTCAAGCTGTGCTAACCAACCTGCAGCAGAAGAACCTGACTCTAATTTCAAACCCCAGATGGTTACTGCAGCCCATACCTAGAAAAAGGAGGAAGGATATATTCCAGGTAGATATCCCAGAGCACCTGATCCCTCTGGCGAAGGGGTGGAGCAGTGAATGCTCTGGAGAACAATGTCAAGAAAACAACTAAATACTGGCCCTGCGGTTAGTCCATCATAGTATAAACTTCTCGATATCAAGGTGACTCTAAGCCAATACTGCCATGCGGAACACAGCCCACTCTATGCTGTTCCCAGACCCAGACTCCTATGCTCTCAATGAAGAGGAGAACAGTGAGGACTTCTCTCCTACTGTGGCCCTGTCACTGAGTTGCAAAGTCTCAAGTACCTTGGCCTTTTGGGTAAAGGAAAACTGCCAGGAAATGACTTTGTGCTGCAGTTCACTTTAGTCCTGCTGTTTTCTGGACTGCACAAATAAATGTAGTGATAAGTGTTTAGTGTCTGGGCTCCCTTTGTCCTTTCCCATGTCTTTATTGTAGTCAAAACCCATGTGGTGTATGAACAGCATCCAAGGGACCACATCACAAGTCTGGAAGCAGGCAACACCAATGCACTGATAAATCTGTGATGAAGAGGAGATCAGATGGAGGAAACTAACAGTGGCCCATCCTTGCTCTTCTTCTGTGGAGAGGTTCCCTCAGGCAATGAAGAATGGGTGTCATCCAGCTGCTTTTGACCTAAAGAATCCTAAATATTACTTAGGTAGCATGAAGTTGAAGTTTAAGTTTTAGATAGTAGTGTTTAATCTTGTACAAAATTTTAATCAAATGCCCTACTTTCAACGTGAACTATGTATCAATGATTTCCAAGACAGGTTGTGAGTCATTCTTCAGAAAACTGATAGCTAGAGTATTCTGAAGAGTATTTCTGAAGATGGACTTCAGAAAATTCAAGGTAACCTTGACTGGGGTTGGAGACCTGGGAGAATGCAGTCTCCTGTTTTAAGATACCTAAGATGTGTGAAGTTACTCTGGCAATATGTATGCCCATATTTGTGTGTCTGATATAAAAATGCAGCTGCTTCTCATATGAAGGCAAGGTGAGCCCAAGGGTATTGAAGACAAAAACACAGGAACAATACAAATGGTTAGAAAGCACATAAATTCCAGTCTCACATTTAGGATGTTAATTTACCAGTATGAGATGATTTTATTTATTAAGAACTAAGGTTGTTTCATATACAGAAAAATGATGATCTTTTTCTCAGTCTTTCTTGACCTGTGAGTTTATGACCTTTTCATTTTATTGAGCAATGCACAGATTATACATGTGTTTTCTGAGTATTCCTCCTCCTCTTCCTTCCTCTCCTCTTCTTCCCCCTCTTCCTCCTCATTCTGCTCTTGCTCGTCTTCCTCCTCAGCAGACACACTTAGGGATACAGCTGTGATGGCAGCCTTCAGTACAGAACTGCAAGTATTGTACACAGACCTCATATATGCACATCCCAGGTATCCCTCGGAGCTACTGGGCACATGCCCAACCCCTTCCACTTTAACAGCAGCCAAAGGCGGAACTGTGTCTTTATTAGAAGTGCCCTCTCCACATGGGCTATTTGTCTCCTGAGGTGGACAGTTGTATGGGTCATTACAGGGACGCTGGCTCTTTTCTAATGCACTAGATGGCACAGTGGAAACCTCGTCTGCAGGTGTCTTGTTGGGAACATCTTGTTGGGACATCACATCATCTTCCTCTGTCTTGTGTAACCGTGGGGAACGTCTGGTAGGTAAAAGCTTCACCTTCTTTGGACTCGGACCTTGCTCAGAAGCACTTGTGACTGGAGATTGTGCCTNGCNTGCCCGAGCCATGTTTCTCAATTTCTTCCTCCCAATATTCTCTAAGAGCTCAGGCTTGTCTCTCCGAAAGTTGAAATTGCGGTAGATCTGAAACAAAATGAACTATGTTAGCCAGTTGGAAATACAGCTACACTGACCTCACCCCATTATACTGGTCGTTTTTGTGACAGACAAAATGACTGAAGTGGCTGGCAAGAGGTGTTATGTGCTGCATCAGGACCCCAGTAAAGAGAAATGTTTCATAAGTGAAGGTGGTTTGTGACTCATGTATGTGGCACTAACTGGCTTCTTGGGGACTGCCTGCCCGCCTGCCTGCCTGCCTGCCTGCAGACTTCTAAGGGGTAGCCCGGAGTTTAGTGTCAAAAGTTGATTCCTTTTACCATTCAGTAAACAACACCTCCTGCCAAACGAGGAGCTTAAAGCACATCACTCCTGGGGTGTGAAGACAGGAAGATGCTCTCATGACAAAAAGTGGGAGACAAAGAACAGCTTTGTACTTTACCATCATTTTCCTCTTGTCTCCAGGTCTGAGGGCAGAATCCCCTTGGTAAACCTTTCTGAAGCCGTTCAGGTTGAGCTGGTGAATAAAACTCTTCAAACTTTCAGTTTCAAAAATCTTCCCTGCACCCCGTCGCTGAAGGACCTCTCTCTGAAACACTTCCACCTCGATGATGATGCTGTCTCCATCATGACTCCAGTTTATAGACTGGAAGGCCTCGTTCTGTGCCATGGTCCACAGCTTCCGGGCAAAGGGCAGACTGAGGAGGTCGGTGTTACCTTCCTCATTGGCTGTACATTGGCTTTGGTTTTCTGGTTCGAGGCTCTCTTGGACGGCTTGACCTTGTGTCCGGACTTGGTCATCTTGCCCCAACAAAGTTTCTCTTGGGTACATCCGTGTCTCAGAAGAAGAATGAGATGGACTCTCTCTTCTTGGATCTTGCCCAACGGGTGGGTCCAGCTTGGTGGCAGAGTCCTCTGCCATCCTCCTCTGATGGGCCATCAGGCGTATTCTGGACTTCAGACCACTAAACATCCCGAACATTGTCCAAACTGCCTTTGCTTCCACTAGGGATGCCCAACAAATAGTGGCCACTAAGTTCTACAATCAGTAGCAGTAGCAGGGCAACCATCTGCTGAAGTCATCATGCTCTTTGTTTGTCACATGATGTCACAAGTTGGCCACAGCCAGTCTGGAGAAGGATTTCTGTCTCAGTGTTAGGGGAGTTTTCAAAAAGGTTATAAAATTGGGCAGATTTCCATAACAGTCTCCTGTGTCCTGGCAGGCACATTTGGCCTACCCTGCATCAGTTGAGAAGCACATGCCATTTCTTTGCCACTCCTCAATTTCGGGGTGCAGGAGTCTGTTTCCTAAGTTCCTGCTTTGCTCAGGAGCCGGCCCGTTAGTCCAAGTTAGTCCAAGCTTTGGCAATACCAAGACTGCTCAGGTAAGAAAGGCTGCTAGATGACTGTACCTTCAAAGCAGCATGGTCTAGCCTTGCTTTTGCCTTCTACTTGTCCCACCGGGCACCCCTATCTTGGTCTTGCATTAGGTACATTTAGAAGTCACCAAAATAGTATAGATAATTGAATACTTTCTCTGAATTTGTCAAATGCAAATGGACTAGACATTGTTGATCTATTTATTGCTTGTATATATTGTATATAGTTATTGTACTAATTGTATATAATTTTTCTTATATTAGTTATAACTGTTTTCAATTTGTTTTATTTTTTAATAGACAAAAAGGGGAAATGTGGTGATATTTTCTCTGTGTCCCCCAATAAAATTTATCTGAGCATCAGAGGAAAAAGGTCAGCCAGCCACTAGTAGTAAAAACAGAAGTCATTCAATGTTAGCTCAAGCCCTTAATCCATCTGGTTCTCTGTGAGTTCAAGGTCACACTAGGGTATAGAGCCAAGTGTGGTAACACACGCCTTTAATCCCAGCATCAGCCATAGAGTTCTGGAGGTCTGTACAGACAGACAGAAACTGATCTAGCTTGGCGGAGAGGAAATGAGTTGGCAAAATAAACAGACATTAAAAAACCTGGTTAGGAGAGGAAGTTGCTCTCTTTAGAATCAGCATGTTGGCATTGATGAGGTAAGGTAGCTAGTGGCTGTTTCTAATTCCTCTGATCTCTGTCAGATTTTCACTCCCTATTTCTGGCTCCATGTTTTTATTCATAAGACTATTTGGAAATTTGTCTTACAATTGGCCCCCAATGTGGGGCTCGATTTAACACCTATAATTTAAAAGAACTTTAAAAAGAATCTAAAACTGAGCTAAAAACAGTTGTGTTCTTCATATCTCATTAGGGCCAAGATATAGACACTCCATGGTAACAGAGATGACACGGCGTTCGTATTTAAACTACAGTATGGCAGATTCATGCCTGCATTTGAGTCAGCATGGGAGATTCCTGATGTGATAAGTAGAGCTGTCTCCCAGCTGTACACCAGCACACAACATAATGGATTTAGCCTTTACTCATACAGACAAAAAGGGTGAATGGGCCAGCTGCATGATATGCTGATGGCGGCATGGACCCCAGAGTTGGTGGTGTAAGCGTGATTATTCTGGGTACCCCTGCTTTGTTAAAAAGCTAAAGTGGGTGGAGTCAGCAGCCAGGGTTGTGGCTTCCATCTTAGCCAAGCAGTTTCGCAGTTGAATATCTCTAATGATCAGAAAAGGATTATAGATTCACAATAAAATAGATTCAGATGTAATAAGGATTTAAATGGTTTACAATATATGTAAAAAAAATACATAGGTTTAAAAGAGAGAGAAAAAATATAGTTATATAAAAACATAAAAGATTTTAAAAATAAAGTCATTAAAGAGACAATAAACCACTGTAGATATAAATATCACACAGAAAATCTAGATTGTGTTGTAATTGGGATTATTAACTACAGAGAGACATTTGATTGTAAAAGCTGCCGAGGTAATCAATACATATGTTTGAAAGGTATCTCGATTTCAAAATTTATGTCTAAGGATATGTTGCATTGGAAAGGAGGCTCTGCTTTTGTTTCCACAAAAAGCAAGAGGCTATGGATTTGTTCCAGGTTAAGATGGATCAGATTTGACCAAGCCAGACCTCCTAAACCTTAACAGATGGTACCTATCAACAAAGGATATAGCCGGTCTTCCTAGGACTTGACCATTATCTCAAGATCCCCATAAGACCACCAGCACCCCCTATCAGCAGAAAGTAGCCTAAAAAAACTTTGCCCACATTCCCCAAAAAATAGATTATGGATGTTCAAGTTAAAACGTTCCATTTAAATAAAGAAAAAAGGAAAACATGATATTGATGTCCTTCTGTACACTGTAAATATGTATTACTCTGATTGGTTGATAAAATGCTGATTGGCCAGTAGCCAGGCAGAAAGTATAGGCAGGATAAGCAAACAAGGAAAATTCTGGAAAAAAAAAGGCTGAGTCAAGAGATGCCAGCCAGCTGCCCAAGAAACAACATGTAATGGGACACAGGTAAAGCCACGGAACATGTGGTGACATATAAATTAATAAAAATAGGCTGAGTTTAAGTGGAGGAGCTAGTCAGTAATAAGCCTGAGCTAATGGCAAAGCAGTTACAATGAATATAAGTCTCTAAGTAACTATTTTATAAGCGGCTGTGGGATTGTGGAGCCTGGAGGGACATGGACAAAACTTTCTCCTACACTTAATCCATGTGTTATTCTGTTACTGTTACATATTTTTAAATATGTAATTTTAAATAAAGTTTCCTGGAAAGTTTAACTTATCCATAAAAATTCANATCAAGTGATAATTGTAGTGAGTTTCTCTATAGTCAATTAGGAATGAATTTGAAAGCATTTCAGCATTACATTGAAATCCTTATCACAGAAAATACATTAGTACTATGTTAATGTAAACTATGTAGAATAGCATTAAATGACAATTTTCATTCCAAAACCTGCTCTCTTAAAATATCAATAATTTTGGAATCCTGTATTTATAAAGNGGCAGTGATTCCAGGGTANCCTCTGAAATGATTGCCTTTAGAANTTGGTAAATTATCAGAATAATNTTAGAAGTATCATTGCCAATGCAATGGTGGACTGCAGTAATATTCCAACACCTGTTAAATACAGAGAGCAATACGCCGGGTTTGAAAATTAGTCATCTTCTCTTNAGTGCTCTACATTTAAAATTCTGGNGGAACAAAATTTATAGTAGTAAATTTGAAAATTGNTTCCTTTTTCTTTTATTAGTCTCCCATACTATACATCCCAACTAGTTTCCACTCACCCCACACATTGCAGTCCACAATCCTCTCTCATCCATGTCCACTCCTCCTGTTTCCCTTCAGAAAACTGTGAAACTTGAA
Organism: Neotoma lepida; assembly: GCA_001675575.1. Lineage (NCBI taxonomy): Eukaryota > Metazoa > Chordata > Mammalia > Rodentia > Cricetidae > Neotoma > Neotoma lepida. The sequence goes on from LZPO01087156.1 coordinate 463,779, forward strand.
AGTTTCATAAAGCAACTGGGCTGTCCTCATTCTTCCCATCACTCAATTCTGCAATTATACAACCTTAAAACCAAAAGTGATTCTGACACCATAACAGAATTATGTGGCAAACATGAAAGACACATATCCTTGTGATGTATTTTTGTAATAAGTACAAATTTAAATCCAGCTTCATTTGTATTTCTTCCTTTCCTTTCTTCTCTCTTTCTTTCTTTCTTTCTTTCTTTCTTTCTTTCTTTCTTTCTTTCTTTCTTTCTTTTCTTTCTTTCTTTCTTTCTTTCTTTCTTTCTTTCTTTCTTTCTTTCTTTCTTTCTTTCTTTTTCTTTCTTTCTCTTTCTTTTAGATTACAGCTGCAGTTTGCCTGCCCTCCTCTCCTAGTTTCTTCTCATCTGTCTCAATAACCCCAATCCACTCTTCTTCAGTTTCTGTTCAGGAAAGGACAGGCCTCAGGAATCAACAAAACATGGCATATTAAAGTTTTGTAAGACTAAGCACTGCCCCATTAATTAAGCCTGGGCAAGGTGACCCAGTATGAGGAGTAGGGTCCCAAAAGCAGGCAAGAGTGTCAGAGATAGCCCATCTTTCCACCGTAAGGAGCCTCACTACAAGAGCAAGCAACACAACTGTCACATATATGCAGAGTGCCTAGGTCAGTCCCATGCAGGCTCCCTGGTTGTTGGTTCAGTCTCTGTGAGCCCCTACTAGTCCAGGTTGGTTGATTCTGTGGGTATTCTTGTGGTGTTCTTGACCACTCTGGATCCAATAATCCTTTCTCCCCCTCTTATGCGCGATTCCCTGAGCTCTGCTTTGTGTTTGGCTGTGGGTCTGCACCTGTGTCCATCAGCTGGCGAATGCCACCTTTCTGGTGACAATTGAGCTAGGCACCAATCTATGAGTATATAAGAATATTGTTAGGCATCATTACATTGACTTTTTTTCTCCAGTCATGTTTGGTTATATCCTAGGTCACTGGGTCATCTAGCCTGTGTTCCAATGGTATCAGGGGTGGATTTACTCACCTACATGGACCTTTAGGTTAGACCAGTCATTGATTGGCTACTCCCTCAATCTCTAGGCCACCCTTACCCCAGCACATCCCATAGGCAGGACAGACTGTGGGGCAAAGCTTAAGTGGCTGAGCTGGTGTCCCGGTGTCTTCACTTGACACTTGCACAGTCATAGGAGATTACAGTTCAGGCTACATATCTGTTATTGTTAGGAGTCTTAGCTAGGAATCCTTGTAGATTCCTATGAGATTAACTTGCATCCNGTTTCTACCTGACCAAAAGTGCCACCCCTCTTTACAGCAGTCCCTTTCAGTTCTTTCACCCACCATTGCCCCCAAACTGATCACTCATGTTGCCATTCCCACTCACCCACCCACCCATGGTCTGCTCACCAAATCTCTTCTATTTCTGCTTCTCAAGGAGATACAGGTGTCTGCCCTTGATGTACCCCTGCTACCTTGTCTATCTTGGTCTACGGATTGTAGCATACTTATCAGTTATTTTATAGCTAATACCCACTTATGAGTGAGTACATTCCATGTTTTTCTTTCTGAGTCTGGGTGACTTCACACAGGATGTTTTCTAATTCCATCCATCTGCCTGCAAATTTCATGATTTCATTGTTTTAGCAATTGTGTAGTACTCCATTGTGTAAATGTACCACATTTTCTTTTATCCATTCCTCAGTAGAGGGACATCTAGGTTGTTTCTAGGTTCTGGCTATTATAAATAATGCTCCTATGAATATAGTTGAGCAATTTTTTCATGGTATGTTTGAGCTTCCTTTGGGTATATGCCCAAGATGGTATAGCTGTGTCTTGTGGTAGATTGATTCCCAGTTTTCTTTTTCTTTTTCTTTTTCTTTTTCTTTTTCTTTTTCTTTTTTAAGGTATCTCCCTAACCCTATAGTGTGTCCTTCAATCAAGATATCTCTTTCATTGTTCCCCCATTCCATCCCTGTTCCAGCTCAACCATCCCATTCCCTCATGTTCTCATCCTGCATCCCCTACCCTCCGTCCCCCCCTTAATCCCCAGTTTACTCATGGAGCTGTCATATGTTTCCCCTTCCCAAGGGAATCCATGCATCCCTCTTGGAGTCCTCCTTGTTTCCAAGCTTCTCTGAAACTATGAGTTGTAGTCTGATTTTCCTTTGCTTTACAACTAATGTCTACTTATGAGTGAGTATATACCATGTTTGTCTTTCTGAGTCTGGGTTACCTCACTCAGGATGATATTTTCTAGTTCCATCCATTTGCCTGCAAATTTCATGATGTCATTGTTTTTTACAGCTGAGAAATTCTCCATTGTGTGTATGTACCACATTTTCTTCATCCATTCTTCAGTTGAAGGGCACCTAGGTTGTTTCCAGGTTCTGGCTAGTGTGAATAATGTTGCTATGAACATAGTTGACCAAGTTAAGTATCCTTGTGGTATGATTGAGCATCCCTTGGGTATATGCTCAAGAGTGATATAGATTGATTTCCAGTTATCTGAGAACTCACCATACTGCTTTCTAAAGTGGCTGTACAATTTTGTACTCCCATCATCAGTGGAGGAGTGTTCCCCTTTCTCTGCATTCTCTCCAGCATGTGCTATCACTTTTGTTTTTGATCTTAGCCATTTTGACAGGTGTAAGATGGTATCTCAGAGTCATTTTGATTTGCATTTTCCTGATGGCTAAGGATGTTGAGCAATTCTGTAAATGACTTTCAGTCATTTGAGATTCTTCTGTTGAGAATTCTCTGTTTAGATTTGTAGTCCATTTTTAATTGGATTGTTTGGTATTTTGTTGTTTAGTTTCTTGAGTTCTTTATATATTTTGGAGATTAACCCTCTGTCAGATATGGGGTTGATGAAGATCTTTTCCCATTCTGTAGGCTGTTGTTTTGTCTTATTTACCTTGTCCTTTGCCTTACAGAAGCTTCTCTGTTTCAGGAGGTCATATTTATTAATTATTGCTCTCAGTGTCTGTGCTACTGGTGTTGTATTTAGGAAGTGGTCTCCTGTGCTAATGTGTTATAGACTACTTCCTACTTTCTTCTCTATCAGGTTTCGTGTATCTGGATTTATATTGAGATTTTTGATCCACTTGGACTTGAGTTTTGTGCATGGCAATAGATATTGATCTATTTACTCTCTTCTACATGTTGACATCCAGTTATGCCAGCACCATTTGTTGAAGATGCTTTCTTTTTTCCATTGTATAGTTTTGGTTTCTTTGTAAAAAAAATCAGGTGTTCATATGTGTGTGGATTAATGTCAGGGTCTTCAATTTGATTCCATTGGTCCACATGTTGTTTTTTATGCCAATACCAAGCTGCTTTTCTCACTATAGCTTTATAGTAGAGCTTGTGGTCAGGGATGGTGATGCCTGCAGAAGCTGCTTTATTGTAGAGGATTGTTTTAGCTATTCTAAGGTTTTTGTTTTTCCATATGAAGTTGAGTATTGTTCTTTTGAGGTCTGTGAAGAATTGTGTTGCAGTTTGGATGGGAATTGCATTGAGTCTGTAGATTGCTTTTGGTAAGATTGCCTTTTCTATCATGTTTGTTCTACCTGTCCATGAACATGGACATCATCCCATTTTCTGATATGTTCTTCAATTTATTTCTTCAGTAACTTATAGTTCTTGTCATACAGGTCTTTTATTTGCTTGCTCAGAGTTAGAGTTTGTATTATTTGTGGCTATTGTAAAAGGTCATGTTTCTCTAACATCTTTATCAGCCCATTTATGATTTGTATATAGGAGGGTTACTGATTTTTTTAGTGAATCTCGTATCCTGACTCATTACTGAAGGTGTTTATCAGTTGTAGGAATTCCTTGTTAGAATTTTTGGGGTCACTTATGTATACTACCATATCATCTGCAAATGGCAAATGTTTGACTTCTTCCTTTCCCATTTGTATCCCTTGATCTCCTTTTGTTATCTTATTGCTCTAGTTAGAACATTGAGTACTATACTGAATAGATATGGGGAGAGTAGCCAGCCTTGTCTTGTTCCTGATTTTAGTGAAATAGCTTTGAGTTTCTCTCCGTTTAATTTGATGCTTGCTGTTGATTTGCTCTAAATTGCCTTTATTATGTTTAGGTGTGTTCCTAAACTTTCCAAGGCCTTTAATATGAAGGGGTGTGAGATTTTGTGGAAGGCTTTTTCAGCATCTAATGAGATGATCAAGAAGTGTCAAAATGGAACAACATCAGTAACTCAAATAGAGGCCATTATTAACTTATAAAATGTATTAAGTGAACTGTAAAATAGTAACAATAGCCAAATACTACCAGAGACTCTAAGAACCCAATGCTCAGTCCTTGAGGGTGGATGTCTCAACAGTCAGGGTAGTACCACAATAATTGTCTCCTCGTGGGAGCTGATGATCATTAGTTACTAATTCCACAACGGGGAGAGCCTCAGTAGTCCTAATCTGGGACTGGTAGCTCAGAAATTCCTGGAGAGTCACTGGTCCCTATTCTGTCATGAATGTTTGGAAACACAGATTTTGTTACCAGTGAAGGAAGTACCAGTGGTAGCAACAATAGGGTAAATTTACTCAATAGCAAGAGGGGAGGTAAGTGAGAGAAAGGTGAAAATAAACTTCCTTCTGAAATACTTTTCTGTATCTCAACTCCTACCTGATAGTGCCTTCCTGGATCAATAAAGAAAATCAGGACAGTAATTCAAGTGAGGCTCCCTAATCAGGTGATTCTAATTCATAGCAAGTTGGTATTTAAACTAACCAAAATAGTGGTCTTTCCATTTTCCTATCTAGCAGTAGACTTCTTTATGTTTCCAAAGGCTGAAAACCATGCAACTTTCATACTTACCTGCTATTGTTGCTCTCTTGTTTGTCCCACTTTGATGTTTTTAAATCTGCTTATATATTCTCTTCACTAACTCTCATGTTAACTTTATCTTTGCATTCTATCTACATGTTGTCAGAGACTCACAAATATAATTTTCTGTGTATTGAATTTAAGTTTTTCTTTGCTTTTGATAATCTAATACATGTATATAATGGAATATGGTCAAACCTACCACATTCCCCCTCAAACTCCCTTCAGGTCCTCATCCAACAAGCCTCCATCTAAACTTCATAAGACAAATTTCTAAATGGTCTTGTTAAATAAAACACGGAGTCAGGGATGGGGTGAAAATCTAACAGATCAGAGGAATTAGGAACAGCTACCAGCCTCACCTCACAATGCTGCTTCTTCTGAGAGAGAGTGAGAGTGACTTCCTATATCTTCACGCCTATATTCCTACATTTCTGTTCTGTTCTCCCATTGGCTCTCTCAGCCTAGCTATATCACTTCCTGTCTGTCTGTATAGACCTACAGAATTCTATGGTTGATGTTGGGATTAAAGGCATGTGTCTTCGTGCTTAACTCTGGTCCTATTGTGACCTGGAACTCACAGAGATCCACACAGACAATTGCTAGGTGATAGGATTAAGGGTGTGTGCTAACATTGCAAGACTAGCAGCTGACCTTGTTCCTCTGATCCTCAGATAAATTTTATTGGGGGACATAGGTAAAATACCACCACAAAACTTTATGGCTTTTTCTTTTGGATAATATACTAAATCCAGTTAGCATTGGGTATTGTCTTATATGTATAAGATGTCAGTATATTTTAAGTAGATTTGATTCAATCTAAAGTCAAGGACAGCTTCATCATTAGTCTTTTCAGCATGTGGTGATTTGAATGAGAAATGCCCACCTAGGAAAGATATTTGAACACTTAGTTCCAAGTTGTTAGTGTTATTTGGGGAAGGGGTGCAACCTTACTGGAGGAACTATGTCACTGAGAGCAGGCTTTGAGAGTTCACAACCTTGCCCCACATCCATTTCACTCTCTATGCTTTGTGGTTTTGTTTGATGATGTTATCTCAGAATTTCCTTTGCTACCATCTTGCCATGATTTCCTGCCAATCTACTCCATCATAATGGACTCTTAATCATCTAGACCCATAAGCTAAAGTAAACTCTTCCTTGAGATGCTTTGGTCATGATATGTCATCACAGCAACAGAAAAGTAGCTAGTGAAGAAGATAGTACTCAAGAGTGGGCTACATCTATGAAGCATTTGACATCCTGGAGGAAGATTGAAGAGTTTGGAACTTTAAACTAGAAAAGTGATTGCTTTAATGGGCCATTCTGGTAGGCACCTGGAAGACAGTTTCACAAGCAATGCAGACTCTGGAGGCCAAGCTCAAGAGGTTTCAGAGGGTAACAACATCAGTAACTGGGATAGAGGCCATACTTGTTACGTTTTTTATAAAGAGTCTAATTGCATTTGTCATGTCCAAAACTTAAGTGAGACTAAATTAAAATTAGGTTAATTTCTTTATTTTGTATTTTGTTTTGTTTTGTTTCTTTTGAGACAGAGTTTCCCTGTATAGCTTTGGCTGTCCTGGAACTCATATTAGACCAGGATGGCCTTTAACTTAGAGATTTCCCTGCCTCTGCCTCCCAAGTGCTGGAATAAAAAGTATGCACCACCACTATCTGGTATAGATTAATTTCTTTGGTGAAGGAGATTTTAGGACTGCATCACATAAAATCTGTGGTTTGATTCTAAGTGATTTCTCTTATACAAGGCAAAAATGAGAAAGAACAACTAGGGTAAAAAAAACCCAACTAAACAAACAAAAAGCTTGGGAGCATAACATGTGCTATAAAAGAGGCTGGTATTCAGGAGATTAGAGCCCTTAAGGAAAGGCCTGCTCTGGTATATTAAGAAAAGTGACCAGAGGAAAACAGCTCACCCACCAAAGTCTCCAACTTGTGAAAAATAGTGTAAAGTGTGCTTTGATTTGAAAAGTAACTGGAAACAAATATCTGCTGCTAATGTGATTAAGAGGAGCAAGAGTCTATCACAAGCTGGCAGTAAAAGTTGGTGGGGTCATCTAAGTGTTACTGGCTTTAGATTAAAAGACACTAGAGTGAGGGGATCTCAGATTATTCCTTTGTCACTGAGGCCAGGCAACATATGGTAGTGCTGAAATCACTTGAAGAAGAAGGCACTGAGAGATAAAGGAGCCATAAAAGGTCATTATGTGAAGCTGTAAAAGTAAAGCCTATGTTAAAATATTGGCCCTAAGATGCTGAAGATGCCAAAGTCATGAGATATTTGACAAAGTGAACTATATAGAAGAAGTGAAACCAGCCCAAGAGAGAGAGAGATGAATGTTGGTAGTAAAGTTGGATTGGCTGAAAGATCTGACATTGGTAGTTGAGGTACAGATTTGTGTTTCCTCTACTGGGTTTCCATTTGTTTTTGTCCAATATTTCCTTACCATGCCACTATTCCTACCTTTTGAAGTGGTAATGTATATTCTATGCCTTCTGTGTTATGGTATGTTGGAAATAATTATGTTTTTTTTTCTTTTCTGTTGTTTTAATAGGGCAGAATATTAAGAGATTGCATTGAGAAACTTTGGACTTTTAAACAATGTTGGAACTGTGAAATACTATGGTATTTTTAAAGTTCAACTAAATGCATTTTGAATTATGATATGCTGACGAGCCTATGTGGGTCAGGGAGTTCAATGTGATGGTTTCAATGAGAATTGTCCCACAAGACTAAGGTATTTGAAAACTTGGGTCCCAACTGGTTGTGCTATTTGGGGAGGTGGTACAATTTTGCTGTGGGAGTATATCACTGCAGATGGGCCTTGAGAGTTTATAGTTTTCCCCACTTCCAGGTTTCTCTCTCTGCTTTGTTTTTTCAATTGAAGATTCGATTGCACAACATCCTGCTTCAGTCACTGGCTGCATGCTTCTCCCACCACAATAGACTCTTCAAGAACTCTTCTCCAAGTTCTTTATAGACATGCTGTATTATCACAGCAATAGGCAATAACTGATACAAAATATCTGAGATTTTTTTGCATTCACAAGAGTTCAAATTTAAAGCTTTTTGTGTATATTACCAGAAAGGAGGTTGAAATTTATTGATAACCTACTTTATTTTGTTATGAAGTGAAATCATGAAATAAGTCTTTTTTATCAAGGAATATTACTGACTGGTTCAATTATTAGACTTTAGTGTTATTTATTCAGTTGTATGTAGACTTTTCTTTCATGACCATCAGTTCCCAAATAATCAACATGGAGTCTTAATATTAATTATAAATTATTGACCAATAGCTCAGACTTATTACTAACCAGCTCTTACAATTTAAAATAACCCATTTCTATTAATCTTTGTACTGCCACATATCTCATGGCTTTATCTGTCATCCAGCATATATTGCTCCTTCTATATCTCCTGATGACTCCTCTGTCTCCATCCTTCTTCTTCCCAATGTCCTTAGTCTAGTTCTCCTGCCTAACCTTATCCTGTCCAGCTATTTACCAGTCAGCTTCTTTATTTAACCACTCAAAGTGCCCCATATTCACTCAGTATAAAAGAATATTCCACATTTCTGCCTTTTTGTCTAATTTAAATGAAAGGTTTTAGCTTTAATATAGTAAAATTATATACAACAAAACAGTTATTAAGTAAGAATTACAGTTGCAATATCTAGTCCATTTGTATTTCATAAATTTTGAGAAAATACACTAGTATTTATCTTTGTGAGTCTAAAGTTTATACATAATTTACCTTTTATCATAACTAAGGAAAATTTTAACTATGACTATCTAGTCTTCAACTCCATCAAAACCCCAGCAGGGTGAAATGTTACCTAATGCCAGGCTATCTGGACAGTCACCCAAAGTTCTTTTGTAACATTGGAGTACCTATCTTTGGCCTACAAGCCTAGTATATCTGAAAGACATTTTTGGAAGCAAGAAACTTTAAAGGACTGTCCTACCTTGTCTTGGCAAAGTTTGTCATTCTCTTTTTTTGCACCCTGCTAGTCCAGTTTGGATAGTATGCTGTCAGCAATTGAGGTAAGGGTAGTTTCTTTGACCATATGTCTAGCTTTTTCCATAAAGAAAGCAAACTCCACATGGAGGATCTTTGATGCCCATCATCTTCTTTTGAAGTAGATGGGTGCTGTCAGGATCAGATGTGTCTCACTGCCATGAAAAGTCTTCTGTTATTAAAACATTTCAAGTGTCATATTATGTAGGTCTTTGAAGTGTTTAATGACTATCTGTCTAAATATACCTGTTTAATCTTGAAAACACACCTAATATGACTACAAGTTTGATTATTATTGATGACTAACTACCTTGTGTTTTTTAATTATACATTACATTTTTTAAATGAGTTTCATGAGCACAATACCCCAAATATGAGCAGAAACATACATATAGAATATCAAAAATAACTTTAAGTTTGGATTAATAAATGTAAATCCATACACATGTAAAATATTTTGAAACTAATAGTTTTTTATTAAAGTAGATTCAATAACAGACCCCTTTTTTATATTATTTCTATATCACTCAGTGTTATTATTCAGAAAGGAAAAATAAAATTGAAAGAATTATTACCATGTTATCAGGCAATTGTGTCTCAATATAATCTGGAGATTGCTATCATGGCATCATATAAGGGCGGATTCAAATTCATAATCTCTGTGTTAATCAAGACATAGAAACAGATAGTATGACTTCGACAAAAGAATATTAATTTTATTAACTATTCCTGACTTTAATGTTGAATAACAAGTGTGAGAATCATTATAATAAAATGTCTGTATTAAAATGTCCTACCCAAGAGAAGAAAGATAGATTTGATATAACTTGTTATGACTTTTAAGTTGTAACATTTAAAATTGCAATTATTGGGATTATGGCATGTCTATAGTTGTATAACAGCTATAATCTCCATTAACTGCTTATTTTTTAAAATTATAATATGACATTTCTGTGCTGCTTACTCATAATGAACATTTACTGCCCAAACATACAGACCTGAGTTAAGGTCCTAGCACTGCATCTGGTAGCTCAAAAATACCTGTAATTCTATCTCCAATGCATCTGGTATCATTTTATCACTTCTGTGAGCACCTATACACATATATGCACAGACACATGCACACATAAAATAAAATAAAACTTAAAACAGAAATGACACTTTCCTCTACTCTTGTTGATCAAGACATAGCAATTTCTATGTCTTGTCATATATGTGCCTAACTAACATATATTGTTCATTTATGATCCCCTTGAAGCCAGAGGTATTGCGTTTTGCACTGCTATGGTGCATAGTTCATAGCATATTTTGTAAAAATTGGCAGATAAATATTTTTGAAGCAGTAAATGAGAAAAATATATTTTGGAAATAAACTTAAGTGTGTATACAATGCTCAGGTAATAATACTGGCAAAGATATACTGAGTTCACAGTTAGGGTGTTTCATGGTATCTAGATTTGTCATGCAGTTATTGCAATGCTGAAGAGAATAAGCAGTCAGCTTTCAGCTGAGCCTTAAACTCTGTAAAATATTTGGCTAACAGAGGACTTTCTGTCAATGAATGATCGCCGATGATCAAACCAGATGAGTCAAATCTTTTAGAGAAAATGTGGAGATTAAAAATGATGATGAAAATAAATCGAATACACTACCCTGAGATTAAAAGTCTCATGCTCTAACGACTGAGCTAGCTGGTCTGCCCTAGGCCGAGCTCCAGGAGTCCAGTTGTTGTGAGAGAGGAAAGATTATATGAGCAAGGGACATGGACATCACGATGGGAAAATGTACTGAGACAGCCAGCCAAACTGCTGGAAACGCATGAACTGTGGACCAATAGCAGTGGAGCCCCCATGGTGCTGGACTGGGTCCTCTGGATACTCAAGACAGTGGTTTAGCTTGAACTGTTTAGGGGGCCCCAAAGCAATGGGATCAGGATCCATTCCTGGTGCATGAGCTGGTTTTTTGGAGCCCAGTGCC
>LZPO01087156.1:520878-531795 GCA_001675575.1 Neotoma lepida
AGTGATAAAATGACTCCTAATGATACTATGCTATACTCATAGATTAGTGCCTTGTATAGCTATCAGCAGAGAAGCCTCCTCTTTCATATCATATGGGAAGAAATACAGAGACTCATAGCAGAAGTTACGTAAGAGTAGGAGATCTCAGAATGCTCTTCCCTAAATGGGATTTTCAATCAAATCCTTCCCCCTCAGAGCTCAGGGAACCTCAAGGGAGAAGAAGTAGAAAGAGTGTAAGAGGCAGAGGGGACAGGGGACATGAAGGACACAAGACATTAAAAGCCAACATGAGAAAATCTCATGTGAACTTAAAGACTGAAGCAGCATGCATAAAGCCTGCATGGAGCAGCACCAAGTTCTCTATGTTCCTATTATGGCTTCAAATTTAGTGTTTTAATGGGATGCCTGAGTGTGTGAACAAGTGGGTCTCTGATTCTTGTGCCTTCTTTTGGACTCTTTTCCTTCTGTTTGTTGTCTTGTCCAACTTTGATGTGATAATTTTTGTTTTATCTTATTATACTTTATTTTGTCATATTAACAATGAATGAATGAATGAATGAATGAATGGAAACCTGGCCAATAGGATAAAAACTGAACTGTCACTTATAACTGCTGGGAGAGGAAAAAATGAGTTTTTTCCAATAGAATGACACTGGGTACATCAACCACTCCAGGGCAGGCTTCATTTTCAGGAGTATTTGAAAAACATGATTGTTTTCCGTACTTTTTGTGTGTGTGCATTTTTGTGGTTATACTTTGGTGAGTTTGTTTTCCCCTTTGGGATATGATTTTATTTTGTTTTTGTTTGGTTTGGGGGATTTTGTTACTGTATTGGGTTTTTTCTTTTTTTGGGGGGAAAGAACTTAAAGTTGAGTGGGTGGGTCAGGGGGAGAGTATCTGGAAGGACTTAGGGAAGGGGAATAATAAATAATAAAAATAATTTAAAAGTCCCAGGACAATATGTCTTCAATAAATCACAGTAACCCTAGTATAGTGGATTCTGAGATTGCAAAATAGCTGAGGAACAAAATAAGAATGAATATATGACCTTTATGAACATGATTGAGGTCTTTAAAGAATAAATGAAAAGAGTTTCTTAAAGAGACCTATGAAAACTCTAACAAATATTGGAAGGCAATGGAGGAAACTTTTCAAACTCTGAAAGTGGAAATAGAATTAATAAAGAAAACATACTTTGTGAAACCTAGAAATGAAAGATTTAAGAATTCTAGCAAGAACTCCAGAGAAAAGCCTCACCAACAAATTATAAGACAGAAAGAATATCGGACATCAAAGACACATCAGAATAAATTTATACCTTGGTCAAAGAAAATTTTAAATCAATAAAGAAAATTCATGGCATAAAACATCATGGAAATATGAGACACTATGAAAAGACCAAATCTAAGAATAATAGCAATAGAAGAAGCAGAAGAAACTCCCAGGTTAAAGGCACAGAAAGTATTTTTTTACAAAATCATAGAAGAAATATTCCCTAACCTAAAGAAAGGCTGCCTATCAAGGTACAACAAGCATACATAAAATCAAATAGATTTAAACAAAAAGAAAGTCCCCTTGGTACATAATAATCAAAAACACTAAATGTACAGAGCAAAGAAACAATATTACAAGCTGCAAGGGAAAAATACCAAGAACTATATAAAGGAAGACCTATTAGAATAATACCTGACTTCTTAATGGAGATTCTAAAATCCAGAATGGCATACACAGATGTTCTTCAAGCTCAGAAACCACAGATGCCAGCCCAGAAAAACTTACAATCATGATACATGGAGAAAATAAGACATTCCATGATAAAAACCAAATTTAAGCAATATCTATCTACAAACCCAGCCTTATAGAAGGCACTAGAAAAAATATTCCAACCAAAATAGGTTGACCACACCCAAGGAAACATAGAGAATAAAGAGAGTAAGCACACACACACACACACACACACACACACACACAAACATATGCACCACAACAAAATAACAGAAATCCATAAACATTGCTTGTTGGGGAACCTTGCATTTAAGGCTGCAGTTCACCATGTTTGGAAAGCTCTTTGTACTAGGAAGAACATGGAGGACTCTCTTTCTCAGTGGTGCTCCCCCTTTCTGCCTAATCTTATTTGGAGAGTGTCTTTAAGCTCAGATGCCTCACCTTATTTGGAAGATGACTCTGCACAGAGTTCACTGCAAATGCTGTATGACTCAGCACATAAGTCCTGCTCTTTCCTCTTAAATTTGAACTAAATGGGAGAGTAAGGTCAGAAGGACAAGTCTATCCTGGGCCCAACAAAACCAGGATATGAGAAGACATAAATCCAGCTGATCACAGATTGAACTCTGTGAGAATAGACCTGAAATAATAAATCTGAATGTATATATCCTGATCTCAGCAAAAACAAGACATAGGAAATAAAAAAAATTATGTCTCTGTAGATACCCAGCATCCTGTCAGCCACTAGTAATTTTACATTTATAGTTCCGCCAGTAAATTCAAAGGATACACACCCTCACCCAATCATATGATGCAAAGGGCTTGTACCACCCTATTTGCCGTTTTTCCCTTTAAAAAACCCTCACCCTGAGAGCTCAGGGCCATCCTCCTCCACATGCTGTGTCGAGTGTTGGACATGAACTAAGCCCAGGCTTGCTTGTTATCAATGAACCCCTGTATGTTTTGCATCGGGTATTGGCTCTATGGCGGTCTTGCTGGGGGTCTTGCAACATAGGTACAACAGAAGCAGCAGGCAGGGTTTAGATGGTCTGGAACATGACAGAAAGAACTTGAGGGAGTCAGATTCAAAGAGACAGCTCATTTTATTGTTCCAGAGGAAAGGTATATAAGAGTTTTTAGGGTTATGGATAGGAAAAGCTGATTGGTCATAACACAGCACCTAATATGCTTCCAACCAAAACTCATCAAAGAGATAGGGAAGGATACTATATACTCATCAAGTGAAAAATCCATCAAGAGGAAATTGTAATTCTTTACATCTATGTACCAAATACAAAGATAACCAAGTTTGTATGAGAAACTTCACTACAACTTATATCACATATTGACCCTTATACACTGATAAAAAGATACTTCAGTACCTCATTCTCACCAATAGGCATGTCATTCAGAAAAACCTATGCATAGAAATGGAGTAACTAACTGACATTATAAACGAAACAAATTTAACAGATACATACATTTCGCACAAGCACACACAAAAAATATATATTCTTCTCAGCACAAAATAGAGCTTTCTGCACTGATGCCCACATACACAAACATAGAGCAAATCTAAACAGTTACAAGAAAATTGACATAACACCTCATCATCCTATCTGACTACTACTGATTAAATCTGATCATCAATAACAACAAAAATAATGGAAAGCTTACCTTATTAACTCATAGAAACTGAAAAATCAAGTACTGAATAAAAACTGAGTCAAGACAAAAAACAAGAAATAAAGTAAAGACTTTCTATAATTTAATTAAAATTAATATACTACATACCCAAATTTATGGAAGATATTAAAGGTGATTCTAATAGGCAAGTTCATAGCTCTAACTACCCACATAAAAAATTTAGAAAGATCTCATACTAGTAGCTTAACAGCACACCTTATGCTCTAGAACAAAAAGAAGAATAACTAAAAGTTGTAGACAGCAAGAAATAATCAAAACCCAGGCTGAAATCAGTAAACAGACAAATGAAAACAATACAAAGAATTTATCAAACAAAATGTTGATTCTTTGATTAAATCGATGCAATTGACAAACCCTTATCTAAATTAACTAAAATGTAGAGAAAGGATATCCAAATTAACAAAATAAGAGATAAAAAGGGGGACACAAAAACAGACACTGAAGAAATCCAGAGAATCATTGGGACATATTTTAAAAACCTGCATTCTACCAATTTGGAAAGTTTAAAAGACATTGAAAATTGTATTGATATATTCCACTTACTAAATATAAATAAAAATCAGATAAGCAATTCAAACAGATTCATAACCTCTAGTGAAATAGAAATAGAAATTAAAAGGCTCCAAGTCAATGCAAGGACAGGACCAGATAGCTTTAAGTACAGAATTCTATCAAAATAACAATGAAGAGTTAATACCAATACTCTTCATCTTATTCCAGAAAACAGAAACAGAAAGGTCACTGCACAATTTATTTTCCAAGGCCATAGTCACCCTAACACCCAAAACCATAATAACCCCCCCAAAGTCAGAATTATGTATGAATTTTCCTAAGGAAAATAGGTGCATGACTTCTCAAAAAAACATTTGCCAGCAAATTCCAACAACACATCAAGAAATCATCCACCAGGTGTGACTGGAGGATAGATGCCCCCCCTTTATCCCTTATCTCTCATTGTCTGTGACAGATGTGGGAGCTGAGCCTCCCCTTATCAGCTGCAGCACTCAGGAAAGCAGGTGTTGCTCCTCATCCCTCATCCAGGCAGCACAGTAGAGCTCACCCTTTTCATGGAGGCTCAGGTGAGCTGGCCCTGAAGGTGTGAGAGTGAGATAGCTGGCCACAGTCCCCCTCATCTGCCATGTGGTGGTGAGGGCAAAGGAAAAATGCCCTCCACCCCAGTTTCCCCTATCACCTGTGTTGAGAGAGGGAACTAACTCTCCTTCTTACCAGCTGGAGCATTAGGAAAAGTGGGCCCTACTCCTTTCCTGGGCAGCAAAGTAGAGCTGACCCTATTGATGGGGATGGAAGTGACTGGCCCCTAGAACATGAGCATGGGAGATCTGGCCCCACCCCTCATCTGGTATATGATGGTGTGGGCAGGGGAGAGATGTGACCCCCTCCTTGCTGCCTGTGGCAGGTGGGAGAACTGGCCTTGACATCATAAGAGTGAGAGAGTGGCCACTGCACCTGCCCTAGGCAACACTGTAGAATTGGCCCTGATGGTGTAGGTGTGGGAGAGCTAACCCTGAGGGACTGAAAGCAGGAGAACTGGCCCTGTCACTTGCTCATCTCTGTAAGGGATAACCTAACCTGGGCAATGTTGAAGAGCTCACCCTGATGGTGAGAACAGGGGAGAGCTGACAGGCTGACCAACCATGCAATTACCCAGGCCCAGAAACAAGATTATGAGTTGATCCACCCCAACATCCATTCTATCTATGATCTGCTGGAGCATGTGAGGGGGCAGGTCCTGCAGACCCAAAGCTGCAAGATCTCTTCAACACAGGGCAACAATAGAATATCCAGAGGAATCCCAGTGAGGTTCCAGCATCAACATTGTCGCAGAAACCAGGGCCTCAAACCAGACCAATGACTCTTCCCAATGAACACTTGCAAGTAAAGATATATGGATAAAAGGATTTATGGCATGACGCACTGTATCACACTACAGCTTCCTTAATGAGATTGGTTTTTCCTTTTTTCACATTTTTTTCTTTTAAATTTTATTGTATTTTATTTTTGAGGGGTGAGCAAAAGGACAGAGATCACATAGGATTGGACAAGGAAATGAATGAGATTGAGATAAATAATGTGAAAGATACAAAGAATAAATCAAAATAAAGTGTAAAAAAATCATCCACCATGATGAAGTAGGAATCATCCCAGAGATGCTGGGATGTGAAAATTGATAAACAGAGTCCAACATACAAATAACCTGAAAGACAAAATGTCTTTTGTTTGTTTATTTGTTTCTCTCGGGGAGCCCACCACCAGCTCCCAAATAAATATACAGAGATTTATTCTTACTTATGAATGACCAGTCTTGGCTTGGCTTATTTTGAGCCAACTTTTCTTAACTTAATTATCCCATCTATCTTTTGCCTTTGGGCATTTACCTTTCTCTGTTCTATATACTTTTCTTTCCTTCATACTCTGTGGCTGGTTGTGTGGCTGGGTGCCTGGCCCCTGGTGTCCTCCTTTCCTTCTCCTTTTCTTGATACCACCTCTTCTTCTTCTCTCCTCTCCTATTTATTCTCTCTGCCTGGCAACCCCTCCTATCTCTCTTTCCTGCCTAGCTATTGACTGTTCAGCTCTTTAGTAGACCAATCAGGAGTTTTAGGCAGGCAAAGTAACACATCTTTACAGAGATAAACAAATGCAACACACAAAAAAATGCAGCACATCTTTGGAACCTTGAACAAATATTCCCCAGCATAGACAAATGTAAAACATCTTCAACTAATATTCCACAGCAACACAACAAAGAAACAAACAAAAGAAACTGTGATTATCTCATTAGATATAGAAAAGACCTTTGAAAAAAATCTAACCTCTCATCATGATAAAAGTCCTTGGGAGAATAGGATAAAAAAGACACACCTCAAGATAATAGAAGTGATTTACAGCAACCACATAGCCAACATCACTTTAAATGGTGAGAAATTCAAAGCAATTCCACTAAAATCAAGATCAAGACAAGGTTATCTACTCTCTCCACACATATATAATAAAGTACTTGAAGTCTTACCTACAACACATATATAATAAAGTACTTGAAGTCTTACCTACAGCAATCAGACAACCAATGTAGATCAAGGGGACACAAATTTGAAAGGAAGAAGTCAAAGTATCTGTATTTGCAGATATGTTAGTATGTATAAGTGACCTGAAAAATTCCACTGGGAAATTACTACAGCAGAAAAACATTTCCAGTAAAGTTGGTTGATACACAGTTAACTCATAAAATAAGTGACATTTCTATATACAAATGACAGTAAGATTGAGAAAGAAATCAGGGGAAAAATCTCTCACAATAGCCTCAAATAATATAAAATATTTTCTGGTGACTCTAATCAAACAAATAAATGTCTTGTATGGTAAAACTTTTATAGACTGAAGGAACAATGAAGATGATATTAGAAGATGAAAAGATCACCCATTCTTGTGGCTCAGTGGGATTAATACAGTAAAAATGACAATCCTTTCCAAAAGCAATCTACATATTCAATGCAGTCTCCAATAAATTCCAACACAATTCTTCCCAGATCAGGAAAGGACAATTTTCAGCTTCATATGGAAACACAAAAAACCTAGGATAACTAAAACAAGCTTGAACAATAAACAAAAGTCTTCTAGAGGCATCCCCATCCGCAATCACACATTTTCCTACATAGTTACAATCATAAAAACAACATGGTATCAGTGCTAAAACTGATAACATTTTGATCAATGGAATCAAATTGAAGATTCACACACTTACTCACACCTGATTTTTAATAAAGAAACAAGAAAAGCACAGTGGAAAAAAAAACAATGTTTTCAACAAATAGTGTTGATCAAACTTCATGTAGAAGAATATGAATAGATCCATAATTATCACCCTGCACATTACTGAGCCCCAAATGGATCAAATACCTAAACATAATGCCAAATACACTGAAACTGATAGGAGAGAAATTGAGAAATAGCCTTGAACTCACTGGCACAGGAAAATATTTCTGAACGGAAAACTGTAAACATAGGCACTAAGATCAACAATAACTAAGTCACAACTCGTGAAAGTGAAAACGTTCTGCATGTCAAAGGACACCATCATTTGAACAAATCAACAGCCTACAGAATTGGAAGATACTTTCACAAACTATAAATCCAATAAAGGGCTAATACCTAAAGTATAGAATTAACACAAAAATCTGAATATCAAGCACACTAATATCCCCACTGAAAATGGGGTACATATATAAACAGAGGATTTTCAAAAGAGAAAACTCAAACTGCTAAAAAATATTTAAAGAAATGTTCATCATCTGTAGTCATCATGGAAATGCAAATCAAAACTAGTTTGAATTTTCATCTTACCCCTGTCAGGAAAATGCAAATCAAAACTAGTTTGAGATTTCATCTTACACTTGTCAGAATGCCTAAGATCAATAACACAGGTGACAGCTCAGGCTGGCAAGGATACATATGAAGGGGAACACTCCTCCATTGATGCTGTGACTGAAAACTTACATAGCCACTATGAAAACAGTAATTCCACAGGAAAATGGGAATTGATCTACCTTAAGATCCAGCTATACCACTCTCTATATATACTCAAAGGACACTTCATTCTAAGACAGAGACACTTACTCAATCATGTTCATTGCTGCTCCATTTATAATAACCAGAAATTGGAAACAACCTAGATGTCCTTCAAGAGATGACAGATAAAGAAAATATAGTACATTTACACAATGGAATATTAATCATTAGTTTAAAAATGAAATCATGAATGTCTCAGGTAAATGGCTGGAACTAGAAAATAAAGTAATCATCCTTTGTGAGATAACCTAGACTCAGAAAGACAAATACAGTACTTGCTTCTATGTGAATATTAGCTGTTAAGTCAATAGTAACAAAGCTACAGTCTGTGTAACCTCATAAATTACATATAGAGTAAGGTACTAGGTGGGAGAGGTAGATCTCCCTAGGAAAGCCAAATAGAATAGAGAATTATTTATAGATTGACAGTCAGGGGAGGGGCACTGGAAATGGAAGATCAAGTGGTGAGGGGGAAAGAAGAGTCAGATAAAGGAAGGTAAAAAGGGAAAGACAGCTAAAACAATAAAATAAAAGGTCATTTGAGGGGTTGTATGTAAACCTAACAAAGTAGAAGGTTCCTAAAAGATATACATATATGAATGTGATATAAATGAAATCACTAAATATTGGAGGAGACAGAGATCTAACTGAATATCTCTTTTTGCCAAATGAAGCTTCCAATACTGGGTATTGCTTACTTTTATTTGAGTTATAGGCCAAAGGGGTCCCATGGGATCCTCCAAATGACAGGACATTGCCATGACTATAGCATGTTCTACACAAACTGACTGCAATACCATATCTCTGAAGACTATAGCTACACAACACATTGAACATGGAGAACTTGAACTGGTGCCTACCTAAACCCTTTATACCTACATTATAGTGTGTTTAGTACAGGAAGGTACTCTGCATGTTATCAAAAGAGAAACATAAACACCAACCCAGGCACAAAACCTTAGATCTACAATGGTGTCCTAACTACAAGATAAACTAGAGCAATAGTGGCATAAAGCTTGTGGGAGTAACCAACCAATATCTAATTTGACTTAAGGCCATTCTGGGAGATGGAAGCTATACCTAATGCTGCTTTGGTGTCCAAAATCCTGAAGCTAGCTTGCCCAAATACTAAAAGAACATAGCAATAAAGTGAACCCTCATGATATTCTTCTATACTAGTAGATTGGTGCATTCCTCAGTCATCATTTGTTGCTTTCCCCTTCATCAGGTGAGAAAAGGTTCAGAAAACTACAGCCAGACCATATGAAGAGAGTGAGAGACCTTAACACTCAGCCCTAAATGGGATGTATACATTAAATCCCTCCCCAAAAAACTCAGCGAAACCTGTGAAATATGAAAAGAGCATAAGCGCCAGAGATGATGGAGGACAACAATGAAACAATGTCCTAAAAATCAACAGGATAGATGGACATATGAAATGACAGAGACTGAAGCAGAGCGCATAGGGTCTGTACAGGTCTGCACCAGATAAGGTCTTATAGGTGAAAAAATAAGTTGACATACTTCTCCCTCCACAACCCAGAATACATTGCCAATTGATCACCATTTGCAAATGAAAATTTAGTTTTCTACAAGGGATTATTACTGGGGATAGTACTCTTAAGTATAATCCGCATGCCCAGCAGCAGATAACCAACAGAAAATTAACTGAAAATTATCTTCGGAGGTTTCTTGTCTCATAATGTCATGTCAGGTTTTTTTTAATATTTGTTTAATTTTGCATTTTAATTGTAAGTTAATTTATTTCTTTTTCTAATTTTTTACCCTATAATTCTATGCCTATATATGATGACTTCCAGTTTTGTGTTTTTATGATATTCCTGAGTGTGTAGATGAGTAGGCCTCTGCCTCTATATCTGTTTCATGTGCCACTCCTTGGTCTATTTTGCTTCTGTTTGTTTGTCTTTTTCTATGCTGATGTGCTACTTTTTATTTTATCATATTATATTATATTTTATTATTATCCTATAGAATTCTGTTCTTTTTTTGCTTTATATTTTTATTCCTTGTATAAAATCCAAGTGTTTTTCATATATATATAGAATTTTTTATTAATTTTTTTTCTTTCCCTTTATATACCAACTCCTCTTCTCCCTCCTTCCTCTTCTCCCACTTCTCCCCACCTGCCGGAGCCCAAAACTTGTATTGGCTATCTTAGCCCAGGTAATCCTCAGTTCCTGAGTATTTTTTAAAGTGCCTTAAGCAAAAACAGCTTGGTACCTCCTTATCTTTTTGTCAGTCAGGGACATCTGCTATCCTGACCTTCCCAAGACCTAGCAACCTAATTGCCCTGACCCACGCCTTTAAGCACAAGCTCCCACTATATAATCAACTGGTGAAAGAATAAACTTTGCAGCTTGATCAGAATCCTTTCTTGCTGTCATTCTTCGTGTCTCTTGTCCCTTTCATTCACCGTTCCCCCTTCTAGGGTCTCCGTTGAAGACCCCGCTGGTCGGGGCAAATGGAGCCCAATGTTAAGGCTTGAGAACGTGGAGGATCGGTGAACGTCACACACCAAAGCAGGCCTGCGTATCAGTTGGACCACCGTGGAGAATGCTCCATGAGCGAAGGTCCAGTTCAGTGATCGCCATGGGGACGCCCGACCGTAAGACAGATCTGGGGAGTTGATTTGTGCTGACCCAAGGTAACTTTACCATGGGACAAGCATTCAGTAAGCAGGATTTATTTATTTCAGGATTTAAACAGTCTTTCAAGACACGAGGAGTAAGGGTTAAAAAGAAAGATTGAAAAAAGTTTCTTGATTATATTGGGTGATAGACCCCAAAACTCAGGGTACTACCTTCTCGGGAGGAGGGGCCCCCAGAAACCCAGACTCCAGTCCAGTTGATGCAATGTGCAAGAGGATTTATTAAAAGAAAA
>LZPO01087156.1:536142-577846 GCA_001675575.1 Neotoma lepida
GGAGTAGAGATGCCCAATTGTACAATTGTTGAATATATCCTCTTGCTTTTGCATCAACTGGAGTCTGGAGTCTGAGTTCTTGGGGCGCCCTCCCGAGAAGGTAGTACCCTGAGTTTTGGGGTCTATCATTATGAGGTAAAATTTATTTTCAATAAATAAAAAAAGGAATTTCAACATGAAGATACTAAGCTGGAATAAATTAAAATTGCTAAATATGAAGCCAGCAAGTTGATTCAGCTGATAAAAACACCTGTTGGTATGCATGATGATTTTAGTTTGAATTTTGAAAGCGAAAAATGAATGACCATTTTTAGATATATATTTATGAATCTCTCCTCTTAGTGCAGTGGTTCTCAACCTTAATGCTATGATGCTTTAATAAAGTTCTTCATGTTGTGGTGATCCAAAACCAAAAAATTATTTCTATTGCTACTTCATAACCGTAATTTTGCTTGGTCTTAGGTGACCCCTATGAAAGGATCATTTGCCCCTAAAGGGGTCACCATCACAAGTTGAGAATCACTTATTAGTAGCACAATAAGTCTCATTAAAAGTTAATTATACTGGCTATTCAAATAGTACGATTAGAAATATTAAGGAACAAAAGATTTTAAACATGCTTGAAAAACAAAGATTATGAAGATAACTCCAAACCAAATGGTCTCCAAAATTTTCCAAAAATATGCTAGGATAAAGGAAGAAGAAAGCTCTCTGTAAGTGCTATTCAATAGATGTAATGCAATGCTATTAGAAAATAGAATACCATGAGTGTAACCCCCAAACCTATCCTTTATATAAGTCATAACAGTAATAATCCCAATAATGATAGTGTAAATATGATGCTTAATATACAATATGAAAAGGTGGAAAGTAGAATAATTTATATTAAATTTTAGAATAAACCAAAAAGGAATTTAGAAAGATGAATTCAGGGAAGAAAATATATAGTCATAAATACATACTAAGAAACTATACATATATACATATATATATACACATGCATGAACAGAAAATAATGGAAGTAATGTTAATGAGAAAAAATTGGCAAGGAAATCAAAAATTTCCTCTAAAAAATGATTAAAAAGATATGTCATATGATTATTTGAAAGGAGATATAGGAGTGAAAAATAGAGAAATGACTACTAGCCAAATGTATGCTAGATAACAGAAAATTCTTTTAAAAATAGTTTCATTAACTACATCAAGACTTCTAAATATTTACAAAAAAATACAAGGGAGTTTCTTAACATACTAGCAAACATGCTTGAATATTTAAATGTAGGACCCGGAACTAAAAAGACCCTAGAAAATGTGAGGAAAAGCCACTTGACATTATTCTCAGTAGTCATTTTTCATATGAACCCAGAAGCACAGGAAACAAAGCACAAAAATAATCAAAATAAAGAATTTGATGCATAGAAAATGTTCAAGACCAAAAACAACTTGTAGGAGGAAACACTATATTGACTAATTATATCTCTTCCAGTGAGTTAACAAGTAATATTTGACAACATAAAAAAAATCTTTCTGGATGATCAATAATAAGCACCAAGTTTAAATTTATTTGTAAATTTGAAGAAAATATTTGCAACATTTGTAGCAATGATAACCATAAGATATTGAGATACTATTCATTAGTACCAATGTAAGCTACAATTTGATTCAGTCCAATGACAAAAACTAAGAGGCAATTGATTGGAGCATACAATCATGAAGGCATCATCAGAAGTCCTAAAGGATAAATTTCTGTTTGTGAAGAAAATGGGGATTGTGATTAATATCAAAATTCATGTTTATGTTGACCTGCAATGAAGTAATGAATTTTTAAAGATATGCATTGTGCCAAGCAAGTGAAGACATTCTGATTATAATACAGTTTTATGTCATTATAGCATTAATCGAACTCCTTAAGTTTTAATGTATATAAATTGATCCAGCAACTCCAGTTATGTATATCTAAATTAGAATACCCTCACTAGCAATTTTCTTGGTGATACATAGATGGTTTTAATGATGTTCATTGGGAGAATATAGGATATAGCAAAACCATTTTCATTGAAATTCTAAGAGTTGTTACTGTGAAAAGTAAGGGGTAATTTTATATTTTTACTCCTTTTCTGCTTGAACTTTTTAAAAGCCTTGCCAAACCATTTGACATCACAAAAAAAAAAATCTAATAACCTTTCACTAAGTGGAGAATTTATTCACTGTGGATAAGTGGAATACAGAGACTTTCATTGATCACATTGCTTTTCTGTAATTTGTTGCCAGTGCTAGGGAAATAAAATAGGAGAAAGTGTTATCCTAATGTGCTACATATTGGCATGCATTAACATGATTATTTAAATGATGCCATTTATGGGGAGTCCTGCCATTTGGGAAAATGTTGTCTGTGCCAGTGGCTTGCTTTTTTAAAATGTTTGAAAATGTTTTCTTTGATGACAGACCATGCACACTGGCAGGCCTGACATGGTATCACACTTGTAAAATGACTTTCAAGATGGAAATTAAAGAATTGAGAATGAAAATGAAAGTGGTTTCTTTGACATGTGAATATTTCCAATTTATTTGTTATACTCTGGAGCGAGAAGAAAAGTAATGTAAATTTCTTTCAATTTCAAATAGGTTTTTGAACCAGGTATATAAAATCACTACTATCATATCAGTGCTGAGAGGAAGAGGGATGCTGTGAAAGGAGCAAACCTAAGAATTTACTTTGCTTTAAGATATAATTATGTTCTCTTTTATATGTGCACTGTTATTCTACATTATGTGTGTGTATAACTTTCAATAGCAGGTTACTGCTTTGCTTTACTAAAAGTATACAAGGGTGAAGTCTAAAGAACTCTCCTACTCATATATAAAAACTGGCATAAAGACCTTATCAAGAAGCCAAAGTGACAGGTTGGATAACACCAGAATCTTAAAAAAGAATACCTCAAATGATACTGTAAACAAGAAACTTAAGAGTAAACTGTGGTGCTATTTTATCTGTGTCCCCCAATAAAATTTATCTGAGGATCAAAGGAAAAATGGGGCAGCCAGCCACTAGTAGTAAAAATAAAAGTCTTGCAAGTTAGCACACACCCTTAATCTGTTTGGTTCTCTGTAGGGAACTAGTGGAAGGCTGTGGTAGCACACACCCTTAATCCGTTTGGTTCTCTGTGAGGCCAAGGTCACATTAGGAAACTAGCGGAAGGCAGTGGTGGCACATGCCTTTAATCCCAGCATCAGCCATAGAGTTCTGGAGGTTTGTGCAGACAGACAGGAAGTGATGTAGCTTGGTGGAGATAGGAAATGAGTTAGCAGAATGAACAGGCATAAAAAGCTGGGTTAGACAGGAAGTCTCTCTCTTTGCTTCATGCTTTGGAAGCAGCAGCAGCGTTGATAAGGTGAGGCTTTCACCATTATTTCTTGTTCTGTGTATTTATTAATAAGATTGTTTAAAAATTTGTATTACAGTAAACCTTTCTGATTAATGTCTAGTTCCAAAAATTATGAAACATATAATTACTGCCAATAAGAATACAGTTTGTGTTTTATGGTTCAATGGACAGGGAGTTATTCCCTGCACTTTAACCATGCATTTTGTGAAACCATTACTTCATGGTCTCATCTCTACTTTATGAAGTTTCTGTTACCCTATCTTCTGTTGTTGTTATAGTTCCCTAGCAGCAGTTGGTAACATCAGACTCTGGATACACATTTGGATCAAATATATATGCAATTATAACTGATGCTTCTTATACTTATCATTTCATATACTCTTTACAGAAATGGTACTTGGTATCTTTCTGTAAAAAATTAGTTCCAAGAATGCTGTTTGACACCTGTTTGAGGTCCATAGATCCTCAAATCTCTAACAGAAAATGTTATAGCATTTTATTTTAACCTGAGTATGACTTTCTTTGCAATTTAAATCATCACTACATTCCTTATAATACCTAAAACAAGATAAATGCTGTGTAAATACTTGTTTTTCTATATTACTTAGATAATGAATCATCATTACCTAAGGAAAACATCTTTACAGTTTATGTACAGTTTAATGCTTATTTGTCCACTTGATAAAATCTATTTTCCATCTCTTTCACCACATAAAGTAACATAGTCATGTGTTCCAGGGTTTAGAATGTGTGCATATGTTGGAAGCTATAGTTTTGCTTACCACATCAGAGCATCTAAGTGGAGAGCTATATAACAAATACAACTACCTTCTCCCATCAAAGTTAAGGCTTTCCTACTGTATGTTTTTAGTTTGTTGCCAAGGCCATCATGCACTAAGTGATGCTCTCCTCTCAGGGATGACTTTGAAAAGCATATGGATTCTGTAGTTCATGAGATATTTCTGGACTTTATTTTCTCTCTCATATTCTTATATCATCTTCTGCTTTGCCTCATTCAGCTTCGATATGGAATATTTGAAATTCCTTGTGACCTAGTTTGTTTTTTCCTAAAAATAAATTTTATTAAATTTCTTCATTGCAGAGAAAGGTGAATTAAAACTTCTTTGAGAGTACATATCACTCTAGTTAGAAATGCTGTCTTGAAGAAATCAAATGACAATAAATGTTGGCTAAGATATAAGGAAAGAGAAATCCTTATTCACTGCTGTGAGATGTCAACTGGTACCACTATGGGGAAAATCACTATAGAGACTCTTCAAAAAGCTAAAAATAGAACTACCTTATGACCCAAATACTATACTTCTGGGAACAGACCCAAAGTGTACATTCTTTTATGAAGATATTTGACCCTCCATGTTCATGACTGCTCTAATTATAATAGCTAGGAAATAGAATCCACCTAGATGTCATCAAATAACAAATGAATAATGAAAATGTGGAACATGTACACAATGGAAATTTATTCGACTATAAATAATCATGAAAATTTCAGGAAGATTGATTGTACTTGCAAAGTATATGTGCTGAGTGAGGTATCACAGGTACAGAAAGTCAAGTGCCATATGTTCTCCCACATAAGCTCATCTTAGCTTCAAATTTCTAAATTTATGTGTTCAATTTGGAGTGCCTACAGAAGTCAGAGAAGTAGAAAGTTACATGGGTGTGCTTTAAGGGAAGGAGGATAAAAGAACATAATTAATATGAAAGTAGGGAGGGAAAATACTGGGTATAAAAAGACTTAATGGGAGAGGAACATGAGTGTGTGGGGACAATAAGGAGACTAGAT
The DNA here is from genome assembly GCA_001675575.1 of Neotoma lepida. Taxonomy (NCBI): domain Eukaryota; kingdom Metazoa; phylum Chordata; class Mammalia; order Rodentia; family Cricetidae; genus Neotoma; species Neotoma lepida. Next base: position 541,336 of record LZPO01087156.1, read on the forward strand.
GAGAGAGCTAACCAAATAAAGGGTGTATGAAAAAGTTATATAGAAGCCTCCTAATATGTAAATCAATTAAAGAATATAAGTTTCTTTTAAAATTAATCAGCAGAAAGATTTTCCTGTATGGCTGAATGATACTGCTCTTAAAACCCATGGGTTATTAACAAAAGCCTAGTCCTAAATGTGGAATATTTCTTTGATTCATTGGTCAGGGAGGCTCCAAAGTTCCCCCAAGTGATACAAGCGATTTCAATTCTATTTGTACTTCCACAAAAACTAGTTGATAAGACTCTATCGCTGAAGATACCAAACACTTTGGTTTTAGGATGTAGAGAAATCAAGCTGGAACTGAGTTGGATTCTTCCTCCTCATTGGTTAACTTTCATAGTGTTGGAAGGGGCTGTAAAAGCTGCTCATTATACAAAGAAATCAATAGTTTTACTCAGATTCCAGACATGAAATGCTCACTGTTGCCATAGTGGCACTTTGCTATGGGGGTTACCAAGCATTTTCAGATTGGATTTTAAGTCCACTCTACCAGAGTAAATTCATGCTTAGTAATATACACCCAGTCAAAATTCCATATCTGAAGTGATCATAGGTGGATTAATTAAATTGATGTGGTATCAAATTGCCTTCTATTATTTGTTTATGCTCACAGACAAAGTGTTGGCATTCTGGCCCACCCCTTGAGGACCCACCCTGTGTCCTGATGTAAATCCTCCTTTAAGGAAAAAAACCTCTCCCTTTTTCTTCCTCTTCCCCTTCCTCCCTTTCTCTTCATAAGATGTGCACACCTCTACTTTCCCACTTTCTCTCCCTCTTTCCCTCTCTTCCTCTCTCTCTCTATATATATTATAATAAACTCTCCACGTGGATGCTGTGTTTGAATGATATGAGTGACTTTCCATCATGCCATGCACCTGGCCAGTACATCTGTATCACATGTCTCCCCCACCCACCAGGGCACCTTGGTCCAACATGCCAAGGCCTCCCACATTCTCTGTATCATTACAAAAAGGCTACTCTCAGTTGGCATGGAAAGCATGGTGATCACTGCTGCTTGACAAAGTTCCAGCATTTAGACATTATGTTCACAATTCTCCAGCACTCATTTACTTTCATTTTTAAGGATTCTAACGATTGTTATGCACAGATCTTGGGGATCCCCAAAACTACCATGGAGACCAAATCCCGTATGTAAAAGCAAAGAGCCTTTATTTCAAGCTTGGAGCTTGGTTTCTCTGTCCAACAGAGGTAACAGCAGGAATCCCCAAGCCTGGGTGGGGTAGGATTTTTATCATAGCATAGATTGGGGTGAGGGAATTTCCAGGGTCAGGACCCTGATTGGCTGACATTTGTCTAGGGATATCTTGGTTAAAAGGGGAAATAGGTCTGTGCTAGGTTCAGGGACATCTGGCAATCTTATCTAATCTTAACAGTTGGTATGTTTGGGATATCAGGTACTTCCCTTTAGGTGCTGGCCCATCCCTGGGTAGATCCAGTTTATGGCTTTTCCTGGATCCCAGTGTTGCCTGTCAGTAAGCTTGTCACAGAAGCTGTGTCTGGGCCCCTAAGCCTGTCATGGCAGCTGTGCGGGTCAAGCTGTTTTGGGCCCCCCCACAACTATGTGTTACGGGAGTTTCATTATGCCTTTTACTTTGGGAAATTTTGTGTGGGCTTTGAATGATGAAAATGTATAAAATGGCAGCCTCGTTAAACAAAATAATTCTTTGGAAAAAAATCCCTGACACTATGGAACCATATAGCATGATGACTCTGGACACAGGAATCCCATTATGCCTACTTCATTACTCCAAGAACAGAAAAGTTAACCATTTACTAACTGGGCACACTTGACCCCAAGAATGAAAAGCATGCAATCCATATGCACAGCCTGAGGCCAAGAAGAGCAAGAGCTCAGTTGACAAGTACACAGGAATCAGAATGATACAGTATAATGGAAAAAGAGTAAGACATCTGGACCTTCCCTTTGGGGAGTTTATGAGGAAACAAGCAGCTTGTATGGCAAGAATAAGACACAAAGGGACACAATTAGGGATCAGGTCAGTCCATACACTTCATCACCCCTTGAGAAATGAAAATTGCTCTTAAATTGTAGTGGACTGTCTGGTCCCCAGAAGAAGTCATTTTCCCAAGGTCAGGCATTTGGATAAGGACTTCCATTCACTCAGGTGTTTGAGGAACATAAAAGAGTCTTTCTCCTTATCTCTGGCAGGAGGAACTTGAGGACCTTCCATTGATGTAGAGGATGCCTGGAGGAGAACATTAGAGAAAAATAAGCATTTAGATACTTGCTGAACTTAACTGCTTTTGTGATAAAGTTGATGGCCACTTTCTTCCCTCAATCATTGAGTCTGCTTTCAACTTTGCATGTGGCTAAACTATCATACAATTACAGAGTACAAAATGTGTAGCCTTTTGTCAATAACTTGGAAGCCATCCTGATTAACCCTCAGATGATGTCAGTCTCCTCCTTCCCTTTGCTGATACCACATCTCCTCTTTGGGATCTGAACCACACTGGAGCTGAACTCTGAAACATGGTCTTAATCAAAAAAGGTTCTAATTGCAATGAACAGAGGTGAATGTCAAGAATCGTGGCTGGCCAAGTGCTGGGAATAATTGATATCTGAGTACCAAGTCCTAAACAGGATATTGATGTCACCATACTGACTCTGTCAAAACTTAATCATGGATCGAGGAGGGGCTTATGGGGCCCTATCCGTCACTAATGAGATTTAGGTGACTAATAGATTTTGAGGGAAAGGCACCCATAATTTTCCACTGTATACCCAGTGATGAACCCACTGGGTTCCTGTGTAATGTTCTTTGATGATTTCTTTCATTTATATAATACCTTCTGATTACTCTTTCCTTCTATTATTTCTCTTCTACTCCTTCATACCAATCTTCTCTACATATTCATGATTTTTGTTTGGTGATGCATTGAATATAACCAGGGCCACCTGTGTGCCTTGGCATTGGATACCTCCTTATGATTTATTTGTCAGAGAAATACAATGAGTTTCAAAATGGTACAGGCTATTGCCATTGCTCTTGGGTACCTAACATAGCTATATGGTGTGATCATATTTTTGAAGACACCAAAATTTGGTTGCACGTTACAGAGAAATCAAGCAGTAAATTATCTTCTTGTTGATAACTTTCATATTTCTTAGTTAGGGTTTCTATTCCTGTGATAAAACACCATGACCAAAGACCAAGTTGGAGAGGAAAGGGTTTATTCGCACAGCAACTTCAGCGTTGGTGTTTATCACTGAAGGAAGTCAGGACAGGAACTCAAACAGGGCAGGATCCTAGAAGTAGAAGATGGTGCAGAGGCCATGGAGAGGAATTGCTTACTGGCTTGCTTCACATGGCTTGCTCAGCCTACCTTCTTATAGAACTCAGGACCAGAAGCCCAAGGATGGCAGTCACCATGGGCTGGGACCTCCCACATTGATCACTAAATGAGAAAATGCCTTACAGCTGGATCTCAAGTAGCCATTTCCTCAGCTGAGCCTCCTTCCTCTTTTGACTATGTAGCTTGTATCAATTTGACACACAAAACCACCCAGTACAATATTGTTGGAAGGTGCAATGCCTGCTGCTGGGGGAAAATGCTATAAACACTATTACAGAGATATTTCAATACCTTCTAGAAATTCTGTACCAATGCAACTCTGATTAGAATTCTAGAAAGAAAATACAAAAAACCAAGATGATTCAAAAATACTAGCCCTTCAAATTCTGTCTTGTATTTGTTTTATGATCTCCAATAGAATTACTATTACACTTCTTACCTATTTGGGATACAATTTTCATATATACCAACTATTAACTTCTCCCTATCTTTTTAAAAATTTGTTCCCTAATCTATACTGAATATTTAAGTTCAAGTTTTATAGCATTTTAGTTTCTAGGCATTCCATACAATTTTTTCTATATATAATGAATGTTTTTATGGGTTGCTTTTAATCTTAAATTTATTTGATTTTGGTCAGTATTTTAAGCATGATTATTTTAGAGTGTATGTTAAGATCCCTACATATGAAATGTTGTCAAATGCTCTGAATCTTAGTAAATGTTTTGATACTTTTCATTACCCAGAAGCTTTCATGACACCTTCCAGTGCTACAAATGGTAACATCAAAATGTGATGTTTTGATAAATGTATACTTTCCATAAAGATTAAATTATGATAAATAATATATCCACTATCTGGCTTCTTTACCATTTTCTGGGTAAGAAGACACAAATCTACTCTTTCAGCAATTTTGAAATATAAAATCTGTTATAATTGTGATCACCACACTATGCAGTAGATCATTCAATTTATTCCTATAGTCTAATTGAAACTTTGTATTATTTACATTTCTCCTCTTCAGTCCTAGTCTCTAGTAAATGCTATGCAATCTGTTTCTATAAGCTGAACTTACATAGCAATTGACAAAATTCAACATCCTTTAATGATTAAAAAATCACTATCAACATAATAGCTATAAAAGGGATATACTTTAATACAGTAATGATTGTGTATCAAAATTTCTCAGATAATAAGCTCAATGGTAAATAACTTAGAACCTTTTCTCTATAGTTCACAAATAAAAGAAGGATGTTCACTTTTACTACTTTATATTGTACTAGAAGTCCTAGGCAGAAATATGAATCATAAAAAATATGTTATAGACATTCAAATAAGAAACAAATTAAACTGTCTTATTGGCAAATGTATTCTATATATTATATATAATTTTATATATATATAAAATTATTATATTTTGTTATTTTATATATAATATATATTATATATAATTTTATATATAATATATAATATATAATTTTATATATAATATATATTTTATATATAATACTCATAGTAACAACCCTAAAAGCTATTATAATTTATAAACAAATTCAGTAAACTCACTAGACTCAAAATAAATAGACAAACCCCAGCAGTGTTCCTGTGAATTAACAGTGGCTAATTAAAAAACAAAGTAATAAAAACATTCTATTTGAAATTGAATCAAAAACATATCTAGTAATAAGTTAGTCCAATGGAACTGAAAGCTCTAGCCATTGAAAACAGAAAAACACATATGGAAGCTGTAGATAAGGCAAATAAAAAGAAAATTAGCTCCTTATTGACTTTGAAAGTTGGTTATTCATCAAGAATGAATAAATAATGAATATGTAGTATATATAAAAATGGAATACTTTTCAATTATAAAGAAAAATGAAATTAAAATGTTTTCATGAAAATGGATGGACTAAGAATAAATAATGTTAAATAAGGTCACAGAAACTCAGAAAGGGAAAAAATGCTCTCATTCATATGTGGAATCTATACAATAATATATGTTAAAAATGTATATGTAGATACAGTATAACAAAATGAAAAGAGAACTAAGAAGACTAAACATAAGGGGATGAAAAAGGAGCAAATGCAGGTAATGAGAACAAAAGATGAAAGAAGATATAAAGCCAATTGTTTTTTCTAGTTCTGAATCTGTCATAGGATTTTTATTTTGTTTTGTTTTGGTAGTGGATAATTGTTGCAGGATAGTTGTTTATACTGTGTGAAGATGTGTCATTGTGATTGGTTTAATAAAAAACTGAATGGCCAATAGCTAGGCAGGAGAGAATAGGCAGGAATTATGGGATGAGAGGAACTCAGAATGAATTTACGTGTGAAGAGATGCCAGCAAGACACTGAACAAGTTGGAGATACAATACAGAGGAGAGATACCTGAGCCATGTGACAGACTGTAGATTAATAGAAATGGGTTAATTTAAGTTATAAGAGTTTGTTGGGGGAAAGCTTAAACTAAGTCCAAGCTTTTATAATTAATAATAAGTCTCCATGTCATTATTTGTGAGCTGGCAGCCCAAAGGAAAGACTGACTACAGAAAATTACATTAAATACTTTCAATAATAAAAGTCTAAAATTTATGTGAAGCCTCAAAACTTCCATTTGAAATGTCTATTCTAACTGCAGAGAAGTTCACTGAATTATATAAACTTTGGATCTGGTTAATTTGTGTGTATTTTTTTTTTATTCTTTTCCAAGTTTTTTTTAATACATTTTATAAAATAAAAAGGAAAATGCTTCAAAAATTTGGTTGAAAATGTAACGGATCTTCATGGGGAGAGGGAATAAGCCCAATTTCAGGCAAGAATAACAAAGTTGGAGGACTCTTTCACTTAAAATATAAACTTATTATGATCTGTGCAGTGCCCTGGCCAGCAGGGTCTTCAACGGAGACCCTAGAAGGAGGAACGGCGAAGACCCTAGAAGAGACACGAAGAATGACAGCAAGACAGGATTCTGATCAAGCTGCAAAGTTTATTCTTTCACCAATTGATTATATAGCGGGAGCTTGTGCTTGAGGGTGTGGGTCAGGGCAATTAGGTTGCTAGGTAACCTGACTGCAAGATGTTTTCTCGGGAAGGTCAGGATAGCAGACTTCCCTGACTGACAAAAAGATAAGGAAGTATCAAGCTGTTTTGCTTAAGGCACTTAAGAAGAATTCTGTAAAAGGAACCTGTTACTCAGGAAACAGGAACTGAAGATTACCTGGGCTAAGATAGCTTAATTATAGCCAATACAGGTTTTGGCTCCCGTCAGTGAAGGATGGTATTGATATCTACCTATACAAAATGAATACTACAACACATTAGAAAGCCTGTACATTTGTCGTGCCCAGATTTGGGACCCCCAAAAAGACCACCGGAGACTGAGGATGTCCAGAATGCAACAGCAAGGTTTATTCAGCACATACATAATAAAAGCTAGCTCGGAATTCTCGTCCACAGCACCACGCGGAAACGAGGCGGGGAGGAGAATTGCTCTTTCTTTGTGAGCCTAGCTTTTAAAGGCAAAAACACAAAATTTCTCAAAGGGGAGGGGATTAGTACAGGTTCAATTTTTACTAGCTTACTCTTAGGAGTTTCTACAGTTCCTGATCCTTCATTTGATGGGCGTGTCTCTGCTTACTCTTCAGGTTAACCTGTTGTTTGTCCTATCAGCTATCTCCGGAGCTGGGACATTCAGTGGTTAATCAGTTGCTTTCAGATAGCCCTCCGGGCATCCTGACTTTGTGACTTTGTACTGTTTCAATTCCCGGAGCCTCTTGTCAGCATTTCTAGGAGGCTCAGAACTCAGGCCTATCCAAGCAGAGGCTGTTAGTTTAAAATTATTTTTGAGTGAGGGTCTTATTTTTAAATGAGGGTACCTCACATTTATACCTATGTTTTGGCAAAGATGTCAAAAACATACAGTTAAGAAATGGTTGTTTCTTTAATGTATTTTCGGAATGCTAGATATTCAAACACAGAAGCTCATCACATCATTATATATAAAAATAATCTAAAAATGGGTTAAGGACGTAAACACGTATGGTAAAATTGTGAAAATACCAGAAGAAAACAGGAGTTTCATGACATGACTCTGAGTAATATTTTTAATAGGATCCTGAAAGCACAGGCAACATAAGCAAATATATATATGAGGTTTCATCAAATTAAAAAGATTCTGCACAGTGAAAGAAACAGTAGGTGTATTTAACAGATAACCCACATACTGGAAGAAAATATTTGTAATCCTCAGATTTGACATTTTACTTAATGGTACTGTGTGAAAGAAAATATGAACTGTTATAAAATCATACTTTCTGTGAATAATGTCATGATGAATGTCAAAGGCACTGGTACTTGAATTTTTTTTCTAAAGTATCTACTTTTAAACTCTTGGATAATATTAAGTTTAAAGGTTTTTCAAAACACATGTCATTCCTGATTATTGAATTGTCATTTATTAGTTCCATAGAAATTTTAACATATTTTTATTCAGTAATAACTTCAGGAACAAGTTTTTCAAGTAATCTAGTTTATGTTCTATTTTTGTCCCCAAAGACTACAGTCATAACAATTTTGAATTTGTGCTTCAGATATAAAATAAATTGGTTACACAAATGTAAACATCTATTTAAATACATGCACATTAGGTTTATATAAATATGTTGTCTTCCAATTGAGAAAATGTAAACACTTCAAATGTGCTAATAAAAAATAGGCTATCCACATAGAAAACTATCTGTGTTATCAGATCATATCTCAACTTTGACTTACTATTGTCCTAAGCAGACTGTACTTTTTGTGTGGAGGAAGGTAATTTTGTAAGAAAGTCTTACTTATGTAGCCCAAAGTTGTCCCAGAACTTGCCATTCTCTTGACATTGCTTCCTCAATAGTATTTCTGGTGTACATACCACACCCAACAATCCAAAATATTTTGTTGTCATTGTTGGTAGGTAAAGATCTGAGAATTTATACAGGAGGGTTTCTATATTCACTGACTTTTTAAATACATTGATTTGTTAAAAACCAAAACACTGTTTATGTGAAATAAATTCAGTGTTCCAGTAAAACTTTCACCACAATGAGCACTGATTTGATTATTTTAAATCTCAGCCAGAATAACTCATGAATTGATACTGAGTACTACTCAATTGTTTCAGTAGACATTTTATAACTTCTTTTATGAAGATATTTAAGGACAAAAAAACATTTTTCCAGAGATCTTTATCTCATATGCTTAGAAATTTTAATATTGATTTGTGTTTTTATTACTTGTTATTTGACCTTAGTAAGGTAAATTAGAAGCATGTCAATATTTAGATATCAAGCCAGTCTTAGTTCTCTGCTAACAGAAAAAAAAAATTGTTCTATGGTGCATATTGAGCACTGGTGATAAATATTTTTCCAGATGAATTATATCTGATGGGAGAGTGGAACACTAATAAATCAGCTATGCTTGAGGAATATAATTTATTCTTTTCTGCAGTTATAGAAAGTAATGTCAACATGAACAAAATTGATAATTCTAGAGTACTCTGCATTTTTCAGGCCATATGTTCCATGCTGAGTTCAGTTATGAGAGCCACATTTCAGAAGGCTCTTTGAAATTCTAGAATATGTTCAGAGTGAATGGTAAAATGATAACATAAATCAGTGAAAATTTTGGAAATGTTTAGTTTGAAGATCAGAAAACCTAGAAAGTGCATAAAAATTGGCTTTAAAAATTGTTAAGGTTGCAAGTTATTCTGTACACAATCCCTGAGGAAATTTCTCATATCAGGTATTAAGTATATGATCCTAAAGTAAGCATCAATAAATAAGAAAAAAAGATCCTGCTTTTCAAAGATACAGTGCTGTGGGATGTCTTTCTGTATGCTATGAATATGTGTTGCTCTGATTGGTTGATAAATAAAGCTGTTTGGCCAATGGTAAAGCTAAATAAGGTTAGGCAGTACATTCCAACTGTAGAGAGAGGAAGAGGAAAGGAGAGGGGGAAGAGATGCTGTGAGCTGCTGCCAGGATAAGCACAATGTGAAAATACCGGCAAGCCATGGCCATGTGACAACTTATAGATAAATAGAAATGGGTTAAGTTATAAGAGCTAGCTAGCAAGAAGCTTGAGCCATAGGCCATCCAGTTTGTAAATAATATAAGCCTCTGTGTATTTACTTGGGACTAAGCAGCTTCGGGTTGCTAGTGGGAGAGATTTATCCTGACCGTGGGCAGGGTGGGACACAGAAAAACTTCAGACTACAATACAGAGAATAATTATAATCTATAGAATAACTGTAAGCCGAACAAAAATATACTCTTGAGGAATGATAGGGGATAATATGAAGTATTGAACAGTATTTTAGTTTGCTTCAGATTTTACAAATAAGTATGAGTTAAAAGATTGAACAATTACATTTTTAAAACAGTATGTTAAAAGTATTTGTAGTGAATATACTGCTTTCACTGAGCCAAGCTCTATAGTGGAATCACCACAATAAATCATACAGCAATCAGACGAGAAAGCCCTATGCCTAATCTGGGCAAAATAGTGGAGCTGGCCCTAGTGATGTGAGTATGGGTGACCCAGATCTGAGGACCTGAGAGCAGGAGAACTGGCCCAGCTCCTTGCTGAAAGCTGCATTGGGTGAGATAGCCAAGGAAGTGTTGGAGAGCTCACCTGGTAGATGATTAAAAAAAACTGCCATACTGACCAACCCAGCTACCACCCTGGTACAGAACCTGGGCTAGGAGTTGGCCTGTCCCAACACCCACCTCATCAATGAACTGTTGGAGCAGGGAGAGCTAGCCCTGACCCTCACCAGCTGCAGCACACAAGAGCAGGTATAAGGAGCTGACCCTGGCATCTACATGGATTTCGATAGTCACAGGAGCTACAGACCCTAACTGTGACAAGGCTCTGGATCCAGTCATGGCCCTTGGTAGCAGTCCTGATCTAATGATGTCAACAGCACCCAGGGCCAGGATGTCACCATAAACCCAGGTAGCACTACAAACCACTCATATTGGCATGGCCCTTATGGCAGCTTGGCCCTCAGATAGCTGCCCATACTACAAACATCTGCACAGCCCTCAGTGGCAACAAGAGTCACAGACCACCAACACAGGCCCCTCCCCCTCAGCTGCTTCAGGGCCTTGAACTAAGAACTGTTCATAGGAATCTTTGTTGTCTTATGCTAGTGGTTATTTATTAAAAATGATATTGCCCTGCATTACAAGATATTTCTAGTCAGAAACAGAAATGTACTGATGGCAATGAGTCTGTGAGAATGTTTAGATAAGCTTGTGAGTAATCAGTTAATAAGCAAATGTTAGACTTTTATTATTGAACCAGATAAAGAAAATACATCTTCTGGGTTCAAGTTAAGAAAAATATTTTGATAACTTTATTCCTTAACAATTGTCGTATCATTCTGTTTAGAGTATTAGCTTTATCTAGAGAATATCTGTAGCATATGCTTTTCTCTGATCACTGAAAATAACAGTGTTTAAATTCTACTGAGACTATTACTCATAACAATCAGTAGTCTTCAACTCCTTGTTATTTGTCAATATTCTCTCCAATTCTCTTCATTTTTCTTATCAGAAATGAGAACTTCAACAACAACTATTATGTTAATTCCTAGCACTGCACTTCATTGCAGCAAAATTTTCTTGTAGGTTGATGGGCTAACACTGTCCAATAGAAAAACACAGGAGTTTGGGGTTTCTATCATTTTTTTTTCTTTTGAGTAATGTTTTTATTAACTTCTTGGTGAAGATTATAAAAATATCCATGTGACACAACATTTAATAGAATCAGATAAAAAAGAATGCTCCATCACTGCACAGGAAATTTATCAGTTTGCACAGGAGCTTGACATGATATTACTGCCAACTTCAACTCTTCTTCCACACTCACTCTCAGATGAAGAGGCTGTTTCCCATTTTGGTGAATGTGGAAAAAGAAAATTGCACTCCTTCTAAATGACCAGTCCTTTTGTCTTTTCTCACACACCATGATCTTTTACTGGTCACTAGGAATCAATTGTTCTCTTGGAGATGAAGAACATTCCCAGTTGTGCACTCAATGCCACCTTTTTCTGCCTACTCAAAGACTGGCAAAATAATCTTTCATTTTTAACTATCTCAGTTATATTTTCTAAATGGAAATTTTTTGCCACAGTGGTCTTGTTTTTTCCATTAATAAAATGTATTTATTAAAATTGAAAATTCTTGGGGAGAAACAGGTATAGCAGAGGGAAAAAGCAATGAGTTCTTTTTTAAAAAATACTTGGACTAGAAGGAAAAAAACAGTAACTCCATTTAGCCCATTATTTTGTTTTGTTTATGAATTATCTAATTCTCCATATTTATATCATTCACTAATAAATGTATTGTTAAAAATTTAATGTGTTAATACATGATTCATTCTTTTGTTGCTCTCTGTATTCTGATATTTTTATATACCTAAAGGTTTTGCATGATTTTGACAGTAGTCTTAAATTACTTTATTGTAGATGACATCACTTTAGGAATACTTTTTGGTACCATGTGATTATTTGGTACCTGCAGATTATTTTTCCTTTTATTATTCTACATGTGAGGATCACAAATAAAAAACTTATCCCGCCATTTAGAACCTCAGGACTAAATGTTCCTGTAGACCATGTGTCATTTATCTATCTATTGTGAGATTTAAAAGGTATAATGAAATTCCCCAAGCCCACACCATCCCAACTAGTCCCTGGCCCTGTGGCTGGTCCTCCCCTCAACCATAGGAGACTTCCAACAAGCAGGCCTAGGCCACACAAGCCACAACTGCCCTCACCAGTTGACAAGTTGTCCTTCCCTAGCACTCCAAAGGCCTAGACACCCTCCATATCAGGTGGAAGAACAGATGCCATAAGCCATTGTACAGTCCATACTATTTGAAAGAACAGCCACAACATACCCAAACTTATGGGACAGTATGAAAGCACTGCTAACAGGAAAGGTCATAGCACTAAGTGTTTTCATAAAGAACTTGGAGAAATTTCATACTAGCAACTTAGCAGCACACATGAAAGCTCTAGAACAAAAAGAAGCAAACACACATCAAACTGAGGGCTGAAATCAATAAAATAGAAACAAAGAGAAAATAAAAATAATCAATGAAACAAAGAGTTTTGTCTTTCAGAAAATCAAGAAAATAGACAAATTCTTATCCAAACTAACTAAAAGGCATAGAGAGAATATCCAAATTAATAAAATCAGAAACAAAAGTGGGACATAACAACAGACACTGAGGAAATCCAGACAATCATTAGTTCATACTTCAAGAATCTGTGCTTCACAAAAATTGGAAAATCTAAATGAAATGGACTAATTTCTTCATAGCTACCACATACCAAAATTAAACCAAGATCAGATAAACAATTTAAACAGATCTATAACCCTTAAGGAAATGGAAGCAGTCATTAAAGTCTCCCAAGCAAGAAAAGGCCAGGGCCAGATGGTTTTAGCACAGAATTCTACCAGACTTTCAAAGAAGAGCTAATAACAGCACTCTTCAAATTATTTGACAGAACACAAGCAATATTACCAAATTCTTTTATGAGGCCACAGCTACCCTGATACCCAAACCATACAAAGACTTAATAAAGAAATAGAATCATATACTAATTTCCCTAATGAACACTGGAAAACTGAATCCAAGAACACATCAAAAAGATCATCAGTTGGGGAGGGGGGATTTGGGAGGCACAGAAAGATGGATTAGAGGGGTATCTGTGATTGGTATGTAAAATGAATAAAAAATTCCTTAATAAAAAAGACCATAAACCATGATCATGTGAGCTTAAGTCCATAGGTGCAGGGATAGTTCAACTTATGAAAATATTTCACTGTAATCTGCTAGATAAACAAACTGAAAAAGAACCATATAATCATCTCATTAGATGCTAAAAAAGCCTTTGACAAAATCCAACACCTCCTCATGATAAATGTCTTCCATAGATCAGGGATACAATCAATTTATCAAAATACAATGAAAACAATATACAGCAGACTGACAGCCAACATCAAATTAAATGAAGAGAAACTCAAAGCAATTCCACTAAAATCAGGAACAAGACAAGCCTGTCCACTCTCTCCATATCTGTTGAATATACTACTAAAAGCTCTAGCTAGAGCAATAAGACAACAAGAGGAGATCATGATGATAGAAACTGGAAAAGAAGAAGTCACAGTATTACTATTTGTTGATGACATGAAAGTATACATCAATGACTCCAACATGGAAACTCCTATACCTGATAAATACCTTAAGCAAAGTAGCTTGATAAAAGATTAACTGAAAAAAAAGAGGAGTAACCCTCTTATATATAAATGATAAAATGGCTGAGAAAGAAATCAGGGAAATAACACCATTCACAATAGACACAAACAAAATAAAATATCTTGGGGTAACTCTAACCAAGCAAGTGAAAGATCTGTATGACAGGAACTTCAGGTCTTTGAAGAAAGAAATTGGAGAAGATATCAGAAGATGGAAAGATCTCTCATGATCATGGATCCGTAGGATTAGCACAGTAAAAATGGCCATCTTATCAAAAGCAACCTTCAAATTCAATGCAATCTCTGTCAAAATTCCATCACAATTATTTACGGACCATGAAAGAACAATGCTGTACTTCACATGGGAAAAAAAAAACAGGATAGCTAAAAGAATCCTGTACAATAAAAGAACTACCAAGAGTTTTCACTATCTTTGATCTCAAGCTCTACTACAGAGCTACAGTGATAAAAACAGTATGGTATTGGCATAAAACAGACACAGTGATGAATGAAATCATTTTGAAGACCCAGACATAAGTCCACACACCTATGGATAATTTAATTTGTACAAAAAATTCGAATTATACAATGGAGAAAAGAAAGCATCTTCAACAAATGGTACTGGCATAAGTGGATATTGACACACAGAAGAATGCAAATAGATCCATATCTATAACCTTGCAAAAAACTCAAGTCCAAGTGGATCAAAGGCCTCAATATAATTCTAATTACATTGACCTTGATAGAAGAGAAAGTGAGGAATAGCCTTGAATGCATTGGCACAGTAGACAACTTCCTGAAGAGAACACCAATAGCACAGACAATAAAATCGACAATTAATAAATGTGACCTCACAAAACTGAAAAGCTTCTGCAAGGCAAAGGACACTGTAAATAGAACAAAGCAGTAGCCTACAGAATGGGGAAACATCTTCACCAACTCCACATCTGACAGAGGGCTGATCTTCAAAATATTTAAAGAACTCAAGAAATTAGACATCAAAAAACCAAATAATTCAATTAAAAATGGGATACAGACGTAAACAGAGAATTCTCAACAGAAGACTCTCAAATGGCAGAAAAACACTTAAACAAATATTCATTATCCTTACCATCAGGGAAATGCAAATCAAAATGACTCTGAAATTCCATCTTATACTTGTCAGAATGGCTAAGATCAAAAACACAAATGAGAGCTTATACTGGAGAGGATGTTTAGCAAAGGGAACACTCCTTCATTGCTGGTCTTGTACAACCACTTTGGAAATCAATATGACAGTTTCTTAGAAAATTGGGAATCAATGTACCTCAAGACCGAGCAATACCACTCTTGGGCATATACCCAAAGAATGCTCAATCATACCACAAAGATACTTGCTCAACTATGTTCTTAGCAGCTTTACTTATAATCCTCAGAACCTGGAAACATCCTAAATGACCTTCAAGTTATTAATGGACGAAGAAATTGTGGTACATTTACACAATGGATCATTACTCATCCAATGATATCAGGAAACTTGAACGCTCATGGAAGGAACTAAAATGAAATCATCCTGAGTGAGGTAACTCAGAACCAGCAAAACAAACACGTTATGTACTCACTCATACATTGATATTAACTTAAAATAAACGATAACCGTGCTACAATCCACAGACCCAGAGAGACTAGGTAACAAGAAGGGCCCTAGGGTTTACCCATGGATCTCCTTGGGAAGGGGAAGTAGAGGAGACCTCCTGGTTGGACTGGGGGTGAGTGGGCATGGGAACTTGAGGGATCAGTTTGAAGGGTCGTGGAGGAGTAGAGTGCTGCAAAAAATGACTGGAAAGGGATGCTTTTTGGGTTGGGTAGAAATCTGATACAAGACAATGATGGGTAATGTTCTGTATGCTGTGAAAATGTGTTGCTCTGATTGGTTGATAAATAAAGCTGTGTGGCCAATTGTGAGGCAAAATATGGTTAGGCAGGACATTCTAACTAAAAAGAAAAGAAAAAGAAAGGAGAGCTGAACAGATGCTGCTAGCCACCACCAGGAGAAGCAGGATGTAAAGGTATTGGTAAGCTACGAGCCATGTTGCAAGTATAGATTTATAAAAATGGGTTAATTTAAGATGTAAGAGCTAGCTAATGGGAAGCCTGAGCCATTAGGCCCTAAGTTTGTAAATGATATAACCCTCTGTGTTTTTACTTGGGTCAGAGCAGCCACGGGAGCCCAGGCGGGACACAGAAAAACTTTTTCTACAAAGCAAACTCCCAGAAGTCTACAAGGATGACCCCACCTAAAGTTCTTGTCAGCAGTGGATGCATAGATTGAACTGGCTATCCCCATGTGATTGGATTGGTGACAACCTCAGTTGTCATTGGAGAACCTTCATCCAGTGACTGATTGAAGCAGGTTCAGAGATCTATGGCCAAATACTGGCCTTATCTCAGGGAGTACTGCTGAGGAGAGGGAGGAGGGATTGCAAGAACCAAGGGGATCAGGGACACCACAGAAAAACCTACAGAAACAGCTTGCCTGGCTCTTTGGAACTCATGGAGTCTAAACCAACAACCAGGAAACCTACATAGTACTGACATAGGCCCTCTGCCTTTATATGACAGTTACTAGGACAGTCAATTAAGCTTTGTTTATAGAATTAAACAGCTTTTCTAATCCAATGTCCCAAAGTTTTCCATATTAATTAAAAATGACTAGTTCTGGCATAGCAATAGTCCACTTTCTGGTATCAAAACATCTATTAGTTTCTTTTCTAATATTGTGACAAAATACCATAGACAAGGAAACTTTTAGAAGGAAGGGTTCAATTTGGGTTCTAGGTTTTAGAGAGTTAGTGTCCATGATGGCCAAGCAGAGACATGGTACCAGGAACATCTTGAACTGTGAGCAGGAAGCAGAAAAAACATTCTCTAAATGTATCATTTGAAAGCTCAAAGGTATAATGTTCAAATGAGAAATGTTCTCCACAGTCTTGTACATTTGAATGTTTGGTCCCCAGTTGATGGCATTGTTTGGAGAGGCTCAATAGGTGTGGCCTTTTTCAAAAAAGTTTGTCATTGGAGACAGGCTTTGAGCATTTAAAGGCTTGCACCATTTTAAACTTGGTATCTCTTACTTGCTCCTTTGATTTAATATTTGAGTTCACAGCCTGTTGCTCTAGCTGCCATGCCTGTCTGCTTCCATGCTTCACAGCCATGATGGTGATAGACTCAGCTCTCTGTATCTATAAGCCCAAAATAATCTTTTCTTGTATAATGTCAAATAGAAATGCCAATAGTACAAAGAATATAATTTCAAACCTAATAATGAGAGGAAATATTTGTCCATAATGTATAGTATTACCAACTTTCAAAATTATTTCTATTTGTTTAAACTTCCCTTCATTTTAGGGAGAAGCTGGGATTGAAATCATATACTACCATGACTTATTTACTGATAGTTTAATAAGGACATAAAAAGAAGGGGACATATTTGCAAATAATTTATAATATATAGATAGAAGGTATATTATTACAAAATAATGCGTTATTCTTTTCAATGTGATATAACTTGAAATAAATGAAGATAATAGTACATTTATTTAAGCTGTGTCTCATATTTCTTACATGGTTCAAACTAATTTATAAAAACATGATTTATTATATATAAGGCACTAGAATATAAAGTCCTACTACTTTTTATTAACACTAGATAGGCATAGGTTTTTCTTTATTTTACAAAGTCAATATTATGTTAATCTTATAAAAGATGAATCATATGTTATAAAACTTAAGGTACTTAGTCTATATTTCATATTCATTTTGCATTCATTCACTTATTGTGAGACAAATAATGTTCCACAGAAGAAATACAGACTCATTACATTTTATAAAGATGAGAACAAAATGTAAAAGTATCATAAATATTAAATAACCATTTAAGTATTTGGAAGCATCTATTGAAACATAGCACTATATCTTAGAAACACTCTTTGCACAATTTGAATTTTTAATAGATTTAAAAATTACTGACAGTAATGTGAAACATATTTATGTCCTTCAGGACATTTGGGGTTCCTCAGGTAAATATATGTAATCCTAAAAGTAATATCTCTTAATAAAAACAAAGTGAGAGTAATCCACATACTTTTCAAAACCTATTATTTTGTAAGTTATAACACTTTGCTTTTACTTTAAGGTAAAGTTAAGAAGGATATGGTATGTACAAAAAGCAAAAGCAGCAATTACCAGTCACCCAATTTTGTGTACCACACCTCAATGTGAGTTATCTTCCCTTGAAAGTCTTTTCAATACTGATAATGAGGCTGTCATTGAAGCCGAACTGAAATAATCTGCATAAATTTCCTTTGATCCAAATATCTACTTCCATTTCCTCTACAGATAAGTACCAATTATGTATTAGTGAAAAAGCATTTGCTTATGATGTCATTAGTGAAATCATTTGCTTATTGCTAAATATTGAATAAGAGGAATTCTGAGTAATGCAGCATAGAAAGGACTGATTCTAAGAAAGGAAAACACCCTTCTGTGCTGGCTAGATGCATGTCAATTTGTCTCAAACTGCAGTCATCTAAGAGGGTGAAGCCTCAATTAAGAAAATGCTTCTTTAAGAACAGACTGTGGAAGCCAGCACCAGAAACTCAGATACTCTTCCCACAGACCACCACTATTTACTCAGTGCCCACCAAGCCTACCCCCTCACCACCTCTCCTCTCCTATTCATTATATCATGGCCCACAACTACAGTGGAAGCCTCCTGCACAACTAGAGGTCACGCTGGCCAGCAGAACTCCAGGGAGGTTACTTGCCCAGAGATTTCCCCCACTCTCTGTGCCTGCCAAGCCCACCCCAACTGTTCCTTCCCCAATCACCATATTCTGGCCTTCAACTCCAGAGACACCCTGCTGGACTAGAGGCAGCAGGGGTCAGAAACCCAAGCAGGCTGCCTGCCCTCAGTTCCCACCTTCCCTATCCCTAACTCCTCCTCTGCTCACACATTAATACTGGGATACTTCAATACCCCACTCTCACCAATGGACATGTCACCCAGACAAAAACTAAACAGAAAAATACTGGAGCAAACAGACATTATGAACCAAATATTCCTAACAGATATCTACAGAACAATTCATCCAAACACAAAAGAACACACATTCTTCTGAAAACCTCAAGGAACATTCTTCCAAATTGACTACATAATTGGTCACAAAGCAAGTCTCAATAGATACAAAGAAATTGGAGTGATCTCCCATAACTTATCAAACCACCACAAATTAAATCAGGATTTCAAAAACATAAAAAAGTGAAAAACTACAAACTCAAGGAAAATGAAAAACTCTTTATTGAATGACTGTTGGGTAATGGAAGAAAGAAAGAAAGAATTAAAGACTTCCAAGAATTGAATTATTTCTTTGAATTTTAGAATTCATTTATATTAAAGCACACTATTCACAAGCTTATGGAACACAAAAAAATGGTGCTAAGAGGAAAGTTCATAGCAGTAAGTAATTTCATAAAGAAGTTGGAGAGGTCTCATACTAGCAACTTAACAGAACACCTGAAAGCTCAAGAACAAATAAAAGTAAACATACAAAAAAGGAGTAGATGGCAGGAAATAATCAAACTGAGGGATGAAATTAATAAAATAGAAACAAAAAAAGGATCAATGAAACAAATAGTTGCTTCTTTGAGAAATCAACATGATAGACAATGACCTATCCAAACTAATTAAAATTGATAAAATATTAACATTAACAAAATCAGAAACTGAAAAGGGGACATAACAACTGACACCAAGGAAATTCAAAAAGTCTTTAAGTCATACTCCAAAAACTTGCACTCCACAAAATTGGAATGTCTATTTAAATGGAGAGAAACCCAAACTAATTCTACTAACATCAGGAATAGACAAGGATGTCCACTACCTCCATGACTATTCAATATAGTAATTGAAATTCTAGCTGGAGAAATAAGAGAACTGAAGGAGATGAAGGGAACATAATTTGGAAAGGAAGAAGTCCAAGTATCATTATTTGCTGATGATATGTTAGTACACATAAGTGACCCATTAATTCTACCAGGGAATTCTTACAGCTGACAACAACATTTAGCAAAGTGGCTGAACGTAATATTAACTCAAAAAAATCAGTATTCCTCCTATATGCAAATGACAAACAGGCTGAGAAATAAATCTGGGAAACAAAGCCCTTTACAATAGCCACAAATGATATAAAAAACCTTAATATATCTAACTAAACAAGTGATAAACCTATATTAAAAAAAACTTCAAGTCTTTGAAGAAAGAAATTGAAGAAGTTATCAGAAGATGGAAAGATCTCCCATGCTCATGTATTGGTAGGATTAACATAGTAAAAAGAGCCATCTTACGAAATGCAATCTGCAGATTCAATCAAATCTCTATCAAAACCTCAACCTAACTCTTTATAGACCTTGAAAGAACCATACTCAAGTTCGTATGAAAAAACAAAAACAAAAAACAGGATAACTAAAACAATCCTGTACATAAAAGAACTTCTGGATGTATCACTATCACTGATTTCAAGAACTACCACAGCGTTATCATAATAAAAACCACATGTTATTGGCATAAAAACAGACAGGTGGATTAATGGAGTTGTATTGAAGACCCAGTTGTAAATCTTCATGCCCATCAACAACTGGTTAATGATAAAAAAAAAATCCAGTAATACACAATGGGTAAAAGAAAGCATCTTCAACAAATGGTGCTGCTACAACTGGATGTCAGCATGTAGAAAAATGCAAATAGATCCATATCTATTACCCTGTGCACAACTCAAGTCCAAGTGTATCAAAGACCTCTACATAAAACTAGATACACTCAACCTGATAGAAGAGAAAGTGAGAAATAGGCGTGAATGCATTGGCATAGAACAAGACTTCCTGAATACAACAATGATAATGTCCCTACTAACAACAATAATCATTAAATGAGACAGTAATTCATTCTAGATATAGTCAAGTTGACAACCAAGAAGAGCCATCCATTACAGAGAGGCTATTGGTGAAAGCACAGCCCAGTTACAGCAGAAGATCTCAGTATTTTGGAGATGCCAATACCAGGGCATGACCACCAAGAAGAGCAGTGGTAGTAGAATAGAGCCTGTTGGGTCCTAGAAGACATGATGCATGTGTTGAGAATGGCAGATCTGGTGAATGTGACCCAAACTCCTTGCAGAAGCCCAGAAGAATCTAAGTAGATCCCAAACATTGGACATTCTGTTATTTACATAGTTGGAGTGTGGTTTTATATTGTGATGTCTTTATTAATGTGTGATCTTGGAGACAAACAAGAAAGGAAAGGTGATGGCTTAACAGCAATGTGTTTGTTTTTCAAGTAGAAAGGGGGTCAGTTGTACTGGCTAGATTAATGTAAACTTGACACAAACTTTAATCATCTCAGAGGAGGAAAACTTGATTGATAAAACGCTTCTGTAAGATCAGGCTGTGGGTAAGCATGTAGAATATTTTCTCTATTAGTGATTGAGGGGGAGGACTCAGACCATTGTGGGTGGCACCACCTCTCGGCTGGGGGTCCTGAGTTCTATAAGAAAGAAGACTGAGCAAGCCATGTGGAGCAAGCTAATTAGTAGCACCACCTCTCCATGGCCTCTGCATCAGTTCTTGCCTCCCAGTGCCTGCCCCCTTTGAGATCCTGCTCCCTTTGAGTTCCTGCCTTGACTTCCCTCAGTTAACTGTGACTCAGAATATGTAACCAAATAAACACTTTCCTCCCCAAGTTGCTTTTGGTTATGGTGCTTCATTACATCAATAGTAACCCTAAATAACAAAATAAGATTATATAGGTACAGTTTTTTGTGTGTGTTTATTTTCACATTTCTTTTTTATTAATTTTGATTCAAAATCTATTTTCTTGGATATTAAGATGGCTACATCAGCTTGCTTCTTAGATCTATTTGCTTGGAATATCTTTTTTCCAATCCTTTGCCCTGAGGTAATGTCTATCTTTTACATTGAGGTGGGTTTCTTGCATGCAGAAGAAGGATGGATCGTGTTTTTGCATTCATTATTTGTGGGAAATTGAGAACATTCATTTTGACAGATATAAATGACTCATGATTGTTAATTCCTGTTATTTTGTTGTTGTTGTTGGTGGTGGTGGTAGTTGTGGTGGTATATTTATGTGTGTCACTGTGTATTTTTGTGTGCGTGCTTCCCCTCTTTTGGCTTTTCTGGTCTAAGACTATTCTCGTTATTTTCCTGTTTGTAGTTAACCTCCTTTGGTTGGTGTTTTCCTTCTAATATCTTCTGTAGGGATGTATTTGTAGACAGATACCGATTAAATTTGACATGATCATGGAATATAGTATTTGCTGCATCTATTGTGATTGAATGTTTTCTGGGAATAGTAGTCTTGGTTTGTATCTGTTGTAGAGTCTGCAGTACATCTGTCCAGACCCTTCTGGATCTTAGAGTCTTCATTGAGAAGTCAGGTGTAATTCTAGTAGGTCTGCCTTTATATGTTACTTGCTCTTTCTCCCATGCAGCTTTTAATATTCCTTCTTTTTTCTATATGTTTAGTGTTTTGAAATTATGTGGTGAGGGGACTTTCTTTTCTGGTCCAGTGTACTTGGTATAGACTGTATGCTTCTTGTACCTTTATAGGCATGTTCTTCCTAAGGTTAGGAAAATTTCCTTCTATGATTTTGTTGAAAATATTTTCTGGACCTTTGAGCTAGCATTCTTCTCCTTCCTCAATTCCAATTGTTTTTAGGTTTGATCTTTTCATAGTGTCCCAGATTTCCTGGATATTTTGTATCAGGAATTTTTAGATTTAATACTTTATTTGAATGATATATCCATTAATTCTATCTTATCTGTAATGTCTGAAATTCTCTCTTCCATTTCTTGCATTCTGTTGGTAAAGCTTGCCTCTATAGTTCCTATTTTCATTCCTAAATTTATCTTTTCCAGAATTCCCCCAGTCTCTCTCTCTCTCTCTCTCTCTCTCTCTCTCTCTCTTACCTCTATTTATACTTTCAGATCTTGAAAAATTTTATTCATTTCCTTTAATTATTTTTTTTCTTGGCTTTCTTTAACAGGTAATTAATTTTCTCCAACTGTGTATGTTTTCCTGGGTTTCTTTGAGGGATTTATTCATTTCTTCCACTAGTTTGTTTATGTTTTCCTGGGTCTTAATAAGTGATTTTTTTATTTCCTCTTTAAAGATTTCTATGATCTTCATGCAGGCAATTTTCAGGTCTTTTTCTTGTGCTTCAGCTATATTAGAATATTCAGAAACTGTTGTAGTAGGATAGCTGGTCTCTGGTGGAGAAATATTTCCCTGGCTATTATTGATTACATCCTTATTCTGGCTCCTAGGTATCTGAGTTTACAGTTATTATAGGTCTAGGTGTTGATTTCTGGGTTTGTCTTTGTTGGGTGGGTCTTTTGTTCCTTGATTCTATTTCCTCATTGGATTTTCAGAGAGTGTGTTGTCTGTGTGCTATCTCTTCTACTGGACTGCTCAGCTGGTGTTTTTATGGTGAACGCTTGTTGGTGTTGGAGGTTGGAACAAAGGAAGACCAGGGAGTGATGGACTGTTTTATTGCTAACAATGACCTGAGGATTGCATCTGAGAGAACACAGAGCCTAGAAAAGATCTGTAGGTAGTATACCGGTTCTCCTGGCAGGTATGGCCAGTGGTTGGGCAGGGGGTATCAACTAGAGTTAGGGGCTGGGACACAGCAATGAAGTGTAGAGGTAAGGCCAAGGAGGTGGCTTGTGGGATCCACAGGAGGCATGGACATGGGGAAGGGGAAGTTGCATATGGTATTCTGTTGAAGTTAGAGACAATCATGACAATTGGTTCTGGGGGAGCAGAAAGAGTCTTCTTTTCTTTATTATATAGTCTACTTCTGATATAATAATGAAAAACTAATTGTTGTGATGGCAGTATAAGTCAGAAATATAGGTGAATGTTGTTTTTTCACAATATTGTTGTGAATTGTTGAATAACAATAAAATTAATTTAATAAGCTGTAATTCATCTAGTGCTGCTGTGTTTGCTATAAAAACAACAGCAATTGGCTCTTTGGCAATCATGGGTCTTTTCATTTCTATCTTAATTACTACTATTAACTCTGGGATCACATATTATTCTCCATACAGTGAAATGTAGGTAACAGAATGTCTAATAAAGGTTAAAGATGCTAAAGTGCTCAAAGAAGTCTTAAAGAAATAGCAGAGAGATTATAGGGATACAAAGAGAGTGATGAAGTAAGATATTAATGATCCTACTAATATAAATTTTACATATGCACAATGCTGTGTTAAGGGGTATGGATATGAAGAAGAAAACATCTGTGGAAATTTCAGTTGGAAATATCAGAAAATATGATGTTATGAGTTTCCAAGGGACAAAGCTGAGCTGTTTTCACCTGTTATTCCCATAGTGCATGATGCAGTGGATGTTCTAGTGATGGGTTAGTGTATCTGATGGGATCCTAGTATTAGGTATCTCTCCTTAATATGATCCTGTTGAAGGGGTTACATCCTTTATCAATCTAGTGTACTTGAAAAGTCCATGAACTTTGTATTTGTTTTGTTGTTGTTTTTTTATATGTCCATATGTTTTTCATTTAGTTTGATAATTCTACAGGTGGCAAAACTATATTTGTGGGGGTATTATGACTATTACTATGTGAAATGGTTTGCACTGGAAAGACAATAATTGTTTCCTTGTACAAGGAAGACAGCATCATTATGTCTTAGCACTGATACTGAAAATAAAACAAATGGAATGTCTTGTACAAGTCAGTCTGAAAGCTACTGCTTTATACAATGTAAACAGCCTTGTCTCTCCACAGACTATTACAAAAGAAATTATGCTTCATTTTCCCCCTAACTACCTCACTACCCATCTTCCTTTAATTAAAATTAATCTTTTTAAAATTTTTATTTTTATTTATGCATATGTATATTTGTCTACTTGTCTGTATGTGTACTAAGTTTATGTAGGTGTCAGCAGAGGCAAGAAGAGGGCTTTGAAACCTGTAGAACTGGAACTACAGAAGTTGTGAGCTGTCTGGCATGGACACTGGGAAACATATCCAGGTCATTTGGAAGAACAATGTACTCTAAGCACTTCACAATCTCTCCATCCCCATAATTAGCCTTCTTTATGCTTTTAAATATGTGAATTTTCTCTCTGCCTTACTTCTTTTCACTAGTGTTTCCTATCAACTGATGCTTGTGGCACACTCCATCAAAAATATAAAGATATTAATTCTTGTCCCCTTCAAGTCTTTATTTAATGTCACTTTATCAGTGACATACATCCTCAACCTACAAATTCATCTTATCTGTACCATTCCACTCCCATTAATGTGTCTATTTATCTCTAAAGCACTTATATATTTTTGTGTAAATAAGCCTTCATTTTAGAATAGGCTAATATTTGCAGATAAGTTGCAAAGGCAAGACAGAGTTCTCAGTCATACCACACCCAATTTTCCCTATCATTAACATTCAATATCTGCTGCAACTAAGGATTAAACATCACTATTAAATAAACTCCATAGTTTTTGTTTGTATTGTATTATTTTTTCTGATACCCTTTGCTTATTCAAGAATCTTATCTAGGGTGTCATATTACATTCTGTAATATCTCTTTAGCCCCTTTGAAGGAGAATGTTTTGTCTGGGTCCCACCAGGCCCCATGGTACCATAGACACTTATAAAATAATTACTCAGAGGCTTATATTAATTATAACTGCTTGGCCATTAGCTCCGGCTTATTAGTCACTAGCTCTTACACTTAAACTCAGCCCATTTTTATTAATCTATAAGTTGCCATGTGTTCCACGGTTTTACCTGCTTCCAATTACATGTTGCTCCTTGGGCTGGCATCTCTTGACTCAGCCTTTCTCTTCCCAGAATTCTCCTTGTCTCTCATCCCACCTATACTTTTTGCCTGGCTACTGGGCAATCAGCATTTTATTTATCAACCAATCAGAGCAACACATATTTACAGAGTACAGAAAGACATTCCCATTATCCCTTCAAGATTTTTACATTTGCTTATACTGTATTTTTATGATGTTGACAGTTTTGAGAAATGTTCTGCACATATTTTGCAGAATGATTTCTAGTTTTTATTTGTTTGATTATTGATGAAAAGATGTGTTGCATTCTTTTATGTTCCATTTGTTTAACTCTGTGAAGCTGTGTAACTTTGCCTGTCTGAAATATCTTATTGGTCTAATAAAGAACTGAATGGCCAATAGAAAGGCAGAAGAAAGGATACGGAGGACTGGCAAGCAGAGAGAAAATAGGAGGAGAAATCTGGGAAAAGAGGAAGGAATAAAAATAGGAAGAGTATACAAATGGCCAGCCACTCAGCTACACAACCAGCCACAGAGTAAGAAGTAAAGAAAGGTATGTAGAATAGAGAAAGTTAAAATCCCAGAGGAAAATGGTAGATGGGATAATTTAAGTTAAGAAAAGCTTTCTAGAAATAAGGCAAGCTAAGACCGGGCACTTATAAGTAATAATAAGACTCTGTGTGTATTTATTTGAGAGCTGGGTGGCAGGCTCCCTAAAAAAGTAAAGAGCCAAAAGCATAAAAAATATGAACTACAGAGGTCACTATATACAACCCAAACTTAAATTGTATGAAGCTATGTTTTGTCCTCTTAAAGGCAGACTAGTTACATAAGTTATTTATAAATCTTCTACATGGGAAATTTGTACATATCTCCTATTTATCAATTGGATATTTATTTATATCATTATGTACTTGTAGATTTTTATTTTGTGTTTTGGTAAGAGATCAACACTATTTCATGTTGTTGTTCAAGTTCTTCTGGATTTGCCATTGACAATTCTTTGTTAGCTATGTGGTCACATTCTTGCTTGCTTTTATTTCCTATAGAAAAGATTAGTTTTCCTGTATTATTTCATTTATCTTTCACTACTGCCACTTTGTTATACCTATGATAGTTTCATAGTCAACTTTCAAAATTACTATTTTAAATTTGTGGAGGGATTTCTTTTCCATTTAAATTTCAGAGCTCAAAATTTATAGTTTAATTCCCATATACATTTCAGTATCTACTAAATAGTTTGCTGCAATTTTGACATGGATTATATATTGTATAAATAAAGTTGGAAAAATTGATGTGTTAGAAACAATGAATTTTCAGATCCAAAACCATGCACTATCTCTATGTCTTTCAATTCATTTTGATTTAAAAATAAAAAAAAACATTATGTATCTGATATATTTAATATATACTTTGATATTATACTGAGTTACTTCATTTTTCTCTTGTTGCTATTAAATGGTATAGGTGTAGTTTTTCTTCTTAAATTCCATTTTTTTTGCATAGCAGAATAATTGGGTCTCGTATGTCTCCCTTGTAACTTGTACGCTTTTTGAGCTTCATATTAGTTTCAGAAATTTGTTGCTTGGTTGGTTGGTTCCTTCTTCATATTTTCTTTGTAGTTATTCCATAGCCATTCATCTCACCAGTAAATAAATATTGTGATGTTCTCTTTCTTCATTTGAAATTTGTGGAACTTGTTTCCTTCTCTTGACTAGGCTACAAAATACGATTGCTTTCAAAAAATCAAAGAAAATTTAAAGAAACCAGAGAGGTAGGCCATGGATTTGGATCTGAAAACTCAATATTGCTAAAACATAAATTCATTTCAACTCCATCTACACAATCAATAAAATCCATGTCAAAATTTCATCAAAACATTTTGTAGACGCTGGCAAGAGAATACTTAGCATTTTCTATCATTCCCAACACATTTGTATAAGAATGGTCCCTTAGTCACTGTTGTATTGCTGTGAATTGACACCATGACCAAGGTAACTCTAATGAAAGAAAGTATTTGGTTGGGGGCATTGCTTACATTTTTAGAACTATAGTCCATTGTAAACACGGCAGGAGCATAGCAGCAGGCATGGAAGACATGTCAGTCATGGTGATGGAGAAGTAATTGATAGCTACATCCTGATTGGCAGACAGAGAAAGAATCACTCTGCCAGGTGAGTGCTTCTGAAACCTCAAAGCCCACCCCCAGTGATACACTCACTCTAACAAGGCCACACCTTCTAACCTTTCTAATCCTTTCAAATGGTTCCACTCCCTGGTGACTGAGAATTAAAATATATGTGCCTATGGGAGAGGGGCATTCTTATTTGAACCACCACAAGTGATAAGATAACTTTCTTATACCTTATCTGGAGGTCAAAGCATTTTTTTTAAAGTTAAATGTAATGTTAACTCTAAGTCTTTTAGGATCTACTTTTTATTACTTTTAGAGTGTGCATGCAGGGCAGTGGTGGCATACTTCTTTAATGCCAGAACTCTGAAGGCAGAGGCAGGCAAATTTTTGTGAGTTTAAGACCACCCTAGTCTACAAAGCAAGTTACAGGACAACCAGGGATACAAAGAGAAACCCTATCATAAAGAGAGAGGGGGGAGGGGAGATAATGTGTGTGAGATCTCACTGAACTTGGAACTCAAAAAACTGTCTAGACCAGTAGTTCTCAACCTTCCTAATGCTGCAACCATTTAACACAGTTCCTCATGTTGTAGTTATCTCTAAGTATGAATATAGTTGAGCAAATCTCCTTATGGTATGATGCAGAATCTTTGGGTATATGCCCAAGAATCATATAGTTGAGTCTTGAAGTAGATTGGTTCCCAAATATCTAAGAAACCATCATATTGAATTTCAAAGTGGCTGTACAAGTTTACCCTTGCACCAGCAGTGGAGGAGTGTTCCTTTTGCTCCACATCCTCTCCAGAATAAGCTGTCAGTTGTATTTTTAACCTTAGGCATTCTGACAGGTGTAAGAATCTCAGAATCATTTTTATTTGCATTTCTCTGATAGTTTAAGGATGTTGTATGTGTACTTAAGTGTTTCTTGGCCATTTGAGATTCCTCTGTTGAGAATCTCAGATTACAGATCTAATATAATCCCTGTTTAGATCTGTAGCACATTTTTAATTGGATTATTTGATTTTTTTTAATGTTTAGTTTCTTGAATTCTTTATATATTTTGGAAATTAGCCCTCTGTCAGACAGATGTGAAGATGGTGAAACTCTTTTCCAATTCTACATGATGCTGATTTGTCCTTTTGATGGTGTCCTTTGCCTCACCATTGCTTTAAATTTCATGAGGTCCAATTTATTAATAGTTGATATTAATACATGCTCTATTGGTCTTCTGTTCAGGAAGTAGTCTCCTTTGCCAATGTGTTGAAGGCTATTTACCATTTTCTTTTCTATCAAGTGTGGGATAACTCATCCCTAACAGGCTTAAAGGCCAGCTGGCCCAAACCAGTAAAAAAGATACATTCTAAGAGCCAACCTGTGTCTGCCTAAGAGCCTTAGCAACAGCAGATGAAACATAATCTTGAGATGACCTGGACCAATGAGAGACAGCCATGTCACACCAACAGATGCATATTCATCAGATCTTCCCCCAGGGTGGGATGGAGAGTATATAAGGCTTGCCTCTTCCAGAGTAAACTGAGCTTGTTGTTTTGACAGGATTTCTACTACAATCAAGTTCTATGTATCTGGAATTATGTTGAGCATTTTTATCCACCTGGACTTCAATTTTGTACAGGGTAGTAGATAATGGTCCTATTTGCATTCTTCTACTTGCTAACATCCAGGTAGACCAGCACCAATTTTTGAAGATTATTATTTTTTTCCATTGTATATTTCTGGCTTCTTTATAAAAAATCAAGTGTCCACAGGTATGTGAATTTATATCATCTAGGTCTTTGATTTGATTCCATTAATCAACCTGTCTGTTTTAAGCTAATACCATGCAATTTTTATTACTATAACTATGTAGTAAATCTTGAAATCACAGATTACCTTTGGAAGTCCTTTTTTGTACAGGATTGTTTTTGCTATCATGGTGCTCTTGTTTTTTTTCCATATGAAGTATGGCGTCATTCTTTCAAGATCTGTAAAGAGTTGTGTTGAGATTTTGATGGAGATTTCATTGAGTCTATGGGTTGCTTTTGGTAAAATGGCCATTTTTACTATGCTAATCCTACAGATCTATGATCATGGGAGATCTTTCTATCTTCTGATACCTTCTTCAATTTCTTTCTCCAAAGACAAAGTTCTCATCATACAGGTCTATCACTTGTTTGGTTATAATTACACCAAGATATTTTGCACTGTTTGTGGATATTGTGAAGGGTGTTGTTTCCCTGATTTCTTTCTCTCCCCATTTATCATTTGTGTATAGGAGGGCTACTGAATTTTTTAGTTAAACTTGTATCCAGCCACTTTGCTGAAGGTGTTTATCAGCTGTAGGAGTTCCCCGATAAAATTTTGGAGGTCACTTATGTATACTATCATATCATCTGCAAAGCAATACTTTGACTTCTTCCTTTCCAATTAGTATCACCTTGATCTCCTTTCATTGTCTTATTACTCTAGCTAGAACTCCAAGGAGTATATTTAATAGATATGAAGAGAGTGAACAGCCTTGACTTGTTCCTGCTTTTAGTGGA
The DNA here is from genome assembly GCA_001675575.1 of Neotoma lepida. Taxonomy (NCBI): domain Eukaryota; kingdom Metazoa; phylum Chordata; class Mammalia; order Rodentia; family Cricetidae; genus Neotoma; species Neotoma lepida. The sequence continues at coordinate 571,580 of LZPO01087156.1, forward strand.
AATTCTTTGAGTTTCTCTCAATTTAATTTGATGTTGGCTATAAGATTGCTGTAAATTGACTCTTTTATGTTTAGGTTTGCCCATTGTATCCCTGATCTCTCCAAGACTTTTATCATAAAGGGATGTTGGATTTTTTTCAAAGGCATTTTCAGCATCTATTGAGATGATCATGTGCATTTTTTTCTTTTAGATGGTGTAAATGGTGGATTATTTTGACAAATTTTCACATGTTGAACCATCCCTGCATCTCTGGCATGAAGCCTACTTAATCATGGTTGATGATCTTTTTGTTGTATTCTTGGATTTGGTTTGAGAGTATTTTATTCAGTGCTTTGCATACACGTTCATGAAGGATATTGGTATGTAATTCTCTTTCTTTGTGATTCTTTATGTGGTTTGGTTATCAGGGTAACAGTGGTCTCATGAAAATAGTTTGGCAATGTTCCTTCTGTTTCTATCTTGTGCAATAATTTCAGGAGTTTTGATATTATATCTTCTATGAAAGTCTGGTGGAATTTTGCACTATAAAACCTTCTGGCCCTGGGCTTTTTTTGATTGGGCGATGTTTAATGACTTTTATTTCCTTGGGGGTTATAGGTCACTTTAAATTGTTTATCCAATCTTACTTTTACTCTGATAAGTGTTATCTATTAAGAAAGTTGTCCATGTATTTTTAAGATTTCCAATTTTGTGGAGCACAGGTTTTTGAAGAATGACCTAATGATTATTTGGGGTTCTTTGGTATCTTTTCTCATTTTATTTATTTCTGATTTTGTTAATTTGGATATTATCTCTCTGCCTTTTAGTTCGTTTGGATAAGGGTATGTGTACCATTTTTATTTTCTCAAAGAACCTACTCTTTGTTTCATTGATACATTGTATTGTTCTCTTTGTTTCTATTCTATTGATTTCATCCCTCATTTTAATTATTCCCTGCCTTATACCCCTCTTGGATGCATTTGCTTCTTTTTTGTTCTAGAACTTGAGGGAGTACAATTAACTTTCTATTATGAGATTTCTCCAAGTTCTTTATGAAGGCTCTTAGGTGCTATGAACTTTCCTCTTATCACACCTTTCATCTTCTTCTATAATTTGGGTATTTTATGCATTCATTTTCATTGAATTCTAGAAGGTCTTTAATTTCCTCCTTTATTTCTGACTATCTACAAGAGATTCTTAATGGATTGTTTTGCATGTAACTGAATGCTTTTCAGATTCCATTTAAAAGATCATGTGATGTTTCCTTTTATCCATTTAATAGGGCAAAATGATTGGCTTACAAAGGTTAAACTGATATTGTCATTTTGAATAAACTTTGCCAATCTAGAGTATATAGTTTAGTTTCTTTCCCAGTTGTTATGGTAAAATAGCCTGACAAAAGAAATTTAGAGGAGAAAGTTTGTTTTAGCTTATACTTTCTGATTATAATCCATTGTATTTGGGAAATCCCAGTGGCAAGAGCTTTAGAAAGTTGATCATATCCCATGCATAATCAGAAATAGAAAGAACAATGAGTGCATACTAGTATTCAGTTTGCATTTTCTAGTCTTGTACTATTAAGAATGCCCTATCTAGGCAATGATGATACTCACAGTGGGTGTGACTCTATAGTTCAATTAAAAGAACTAATATAAATCCCCACAGACATGAGCACAGGTCAACTTGTTGTAAGTGATTCCTCATTGTGATTCCTTATTAGGTGATTCTACATTATGATAGGTCGATAATTAATATTTTTCACCATAGTACATGGTTGAATACACTGTTGGATTTATTTGTTAATATTTTGGTAAAAGATCTATTTCTAAATTAATGACTGTTGAAGTCTATTTTTTCCTTTTCTTCAATATCTGCCTCTAATTTTAGACTACAGTTAATAAATGGTCTCATAAAATATGTTAGAACATGTTCTCTATTTTAATTATATTTTTGAGATTATAATTGCAACATTTCTTCCCTCACTTTTCTCCCTCCAAAACCTCCCATATATCCCTTCATACTCTCCTTCAAATTCATGGCCTCTCTTTTCATTGATTGAGATCAAATGCATAAACATATGTGTATATACATATATATTCTCTTATATGGAATTATTTATTTTTAAATCTCTTATTTCTGCCTTAGTGTTTTTGTGTTTCTGTAAAAGAAAAATAGAACATGAGCATTTTATAAAGGATAAAAATTTATTTTCTCAGTCCTGCAGGCAGACAATTCCAAGGTCAAAGCACCAGCAAGTTTGGTTGTATTGTGAGAATCTGTTTGCACAAATGTATTGTCAGTAGTGCATTTTCTGGAGGGCAAAAATATTATGTTCTCACTTCTCAGATAGAAAAAATACAAAAGGGTCAAAATCCCTCTATTAAGATCTTGTATCAGAATACCTCAATTTATTTGTGAAGCCTCTACTCTCATGAACTAACATTCAAAGGCATCACAACTTATCACTGTTATGTTGAGTATTAAATTTCAATGAGAACTTTGGAAAGAATGCACACACTACAACCCTAAAAAATTCCTCAGCTAAGGTTTTGAAGCTGATGATTGTTCCAGTATATTTTAAACTATTAATTCAATTTGTTATAAAAACACAGATATGTTCAGGTTATCTGTTTTCTCTTTAATTAAATTTGGTGGTAACATTTTAAGATAATTGTCTATGTCATCTAACTTACATAATTAGTAAGTGGAAGTTCATTTAAAATGTTCTTTTTGTCATAGCTTGAGTTTTTATTGCTGTGAAGAAACTCCATAACCACCTCAGGTCTTATAAAGAAAACATCTAATTGACAGTGGGTCACTTACAGTTTCAGAGGGTCAATCCATCATAGCAGGTAGCATGATGGCATGCAGGCAGGAATAGTCCTGAAGAAACAGCCAAGTGTCCTATATCATGCAGGAAATAGGAAGTTGACTGACTCACTGGGCAGTATCCTAAGAATAAGAAATCTTAAAGCCTGACCCCACAGTGACACACTTCCTCCAGAAGGTGTGGCCCAGATTAAAGGTGTGGCCTCCAGCCTCAAGTTCTGAATTAAAGGTATGTGTCATCCAGTCTCCAACATGACCACACTTCCTCCAACAAGGCCACATCTCCTAATAATGCCACTCCCTGTGATCTTCTGAGATTATGGATTTATAGGGGCCAATTACATTCAAACTATCACACTCTTGCTATCTTTAATGTTTTAGGATCAGTAGTGATAGCCCTCTTATGTCTGATAATGCCATTTTGTTTCATTGTTCATATTTTTGCTTATATGATGTTTGATTTATTACTCATGCAACAACTAATTAAATTCATAGGTTATCTCTTAAAAGAACATGTTTCTATAGATTGGGAAATAGTTGTTTGCCCTTCTATCTTAGTTCTCTCCTGTGTGCAGGAAAAATTGATATTTAATGCATCTGGGCTTTTCTCCTGGTGAAGATTGGAATGACAGATTCCAAGATGAACGTATTTCTGAACTAAAAAAAATGTCCACAGTACAATGTTAACAAATTATGACATTTCATATAAACTAATGAGTAATTGCTTATGTCTCCTAATTCAGATTCTAAGATTCAAATATTCATTATTTTCAGTTACAGTATAAAATATTGACTAGTACCCATTCAAATAACAAAAGTAATGAATTATTATGTAAGTTGAGAATTAAAATAAATTTGGGAATTTTCCCCTTCTTTTCATGTTAGAGACCATGGCATTGATATTGACTAAATGATGTGGTAAAGATCATTCACAATTTATGACATAACTGAGGGCTCTCTATCATTTATCTTCTAATTATAGATCTAACCAATGAAAAAACAGACTCTTCTTCACTTGAGAAGCCAGCTGCTTTTCTTATGATTCTGACCACTTGATCTAACTGACCTTGCTATTTTTTGTACAAAAGAATTCACACCTGCTTTCCAGATTTGTAGAGGACATTTCCCAAGGCAGTCTTTCATGTAATGTGAGTGCTAAAAACTGCCTCCTTCATTTTGCAATTGTCTGGAAGGGCTATAACTCCTAAGCAAACAGAATAAAAATAATCAAGAAGCAAACAAAATAAAAACAATCAAGAATATTTTTACAATGTTTTATGTTATCAGACATTCTTGAAATAGTAGATGATTGTTTATTGGAATCACCTATGCATACTAAAATTTTTACTATTCAATTTGAATATAATTACATTTTCTTTATTGTTCTACTAATGTAATTTTTAGTCTTAAACCATAAGTGCTATATCTCAAATGTGAATTATTATTATTTGTGGATATGTACAGTTACATTCCTAAACTTGAAGCATTTTACAGAATGGTATTGTGATACTTTCATTACTGGACCTATAAAATTTAGTATGCTTGTCTTGATGTGTTTGAACATATTAACCAGTTTTTTTTTCCAATTCATGAATGTAAGTTAGCTTCATGGAAACAAATTGTAACCTATTCTTGTAATAATAATATCTGAGATTTGGTCAACCAGATAAAAACCAACTGCTAAATTATCTTCTCATATAATATAGAAGTAAACTGCAACCAATAGGGCAATCCTTGCATCTATATCTCCTTATTTTTCAGATAGTCACTTCCTTAACTCTGTCTGTATGACTAGGGCTAGTGTTACATGTGGTAGAACCATCTTTGCACTTTATTCTATAACAACAGATAAAGCCAATCAAGATCTACAAATCAGCTGGTCATGAGTAGTTCAAGTCTTCATCCCAGCACTCAGGACACATAGGCAAGAGGATCTGAGTTCAAGGCTCCTTTGGGCCACGTATGTAGACATTTTAGGAGAAAGTTTTGTCCGGTCTTACCCAGCTCCTGTGGCCACTCAGACCCAAGTAAAGTGCCCAATATGGGGCAAGACTTTCTACCTAAAACTTGAGAGAATTTAAAGAGAAATTCTAAAATTGAGCTAAGAACAGCTTTCTACTTCATGTCTCCTACTGGCCGAGATATAGAGATGCCATGGTACAGAGATACTGTGGTATGCGGACTTGAGCTACACTATGGTGTGCAGGCTTGAGCTAAGCAGCATGGCAGATTCCCGCGGCAGTACACAGTGGCATCTTCAAGCTGAGCAGCACACTGCATGGTGGATTTAACTTCTGTTCATATGGACAAAAAGGGCTTATGGACCAGCTGCATGTTATCCTGATGGCAGCATGAACTTCAGAGTTGGCAAGTAAGCATGACTTTCCTGGGTACCTCTGCCATGTTGAAAAGCTGAAGTGGGTAGAGTCAGCAGCCAAGGCTGCTGGTCCTAGCCACACAGTTTAGCAGTTTAAAATCTCTCCTGGTCAGAGAAAAATTATAGATTTACAATAAGACAGATTCAGATGGATTAACCTCTAAATGGTTTACATTATATATAAAAATGTACATAGATTTGGAAGAGAGAAAAAAGGAATACAGACCATTATATAAAGAAATAGTTTTAGAAAATAAAGTCTTTAAAGAGACAGTAAAAGTAATATAAAAAATAAGTCACGTAAAGATGGATATTACACAGAAAATCTGGATTGTGTTTTCTTTGAGATTTTTAACTGCAGAGAAACATTTGATTGTAAAAGCTGCTGAGATAAATCAATATGTATATTTTAAAGGTATCTTGATTTCAAAATTTATGTCTATAAATACGTTGTTTTGGAAAAAAGGTTCTCCTTTTGTTTCCACAGAAGATAAAAACCTATGGATAGCTTCTAGGCTAATATGGTTTGATCAACCAAGATTCCCTGAAAGGTCTCCAATGACACCATGTCCCAGATGATCCAATATCCAGAATGGCTTCAAGGCAACTTGCTCAGACAATGCAGCTACTCCAGTAAGGACTTGACCATAATTTTTAATTTTCTCAGGATTCCCATAAGAATACAGCAGCCCCTCTATCAGCAGGAAGTAGCCTAGAACACTATGCCTACATTACCCCCAAAATGGATTATGGATGTTGGTCTTTGTTTAGATTGTTGGTTGCAAATTGTTATTGGTCATAGTCAATCTCTTTCTAAAAGAAGAAAGGGAGATATGATATGGAAATATGGAATATAGATATGATATGATAAAAGGGTGGATTGTTGAACCTAATTTTAAAAAGCAACTTTTAAAAATGTTTTACATTGGTATAGATTTTAGTTTATTGATACAAATTTAAAGTTAATTTTGTTATTATATATATATTTCTATATATATACTATACATATATACATTTCTACTTTTATTTAAGGTATTATGTTTGTTTAACTCATTTAAATTGTAATGTATAATTAAGAAATG